>JAVLVB010000054.1:1201309-1225273 GCA_032876305.1 Orestias chungarensis
ATGAGCAGCCAAGGCTAGGAGCAACGGGGAACAAACAGACGATCCAGCGGTGAGTGCATGATTGCATGTGGCTTAAATATTGAGAACCGGGGTGTGATTGGTGGAGAAGATGAGTGAATTATTGCTGACAGCTGTGAATGAAGGCGGAGTGACGAGACACGGGAAGAAAACAGAACTAAACCAAACACACATTATGACACATGTATTTTAATAAAAGAAATCATAAAATTAACAAAGCATCTATCCTAAAAGCTGTAACAAAGGAAACATGTTTCCTTAAATTACTACTTGAAAACCATTATTTGTCCTTCCACTCGACTTCACAGCCTTTCCATTACAGCAGACACTGTAATACTAATTCTAACTAACTTCATTTGATGAAAAAGGATTGTTCAAATAAGGGTACTTGTATCAGAGGCTGGAGATGACTTCACCAATAGTGGTAATGTACTGAATAGTTTATGAAAAAGCTGAGAAGGAACCTTTCAAAGAGGAAAACATATGGCCAGACAACAAAATCTGTCAAGATTTTTGTATTTAGTCCTTAGAATAGACTGTATATCTTAGTCCAATCTAAAGAGAGTAAAAAGACGACTAATCCATTGTCTTATGTAAGATTTGTTGGGAAATTGTGTAAAAAGCATTATTACTTGGACTTCGAATCTCCTTCTGTTGTGAAAATGTGATGCAGATAAAAAAAAAAGTAAAACTATAAAGTATTTTTAAGGAAACCGTTGTTTCTGTATCAAGAACTATTGTGTACGGTCCAAAGAGTCAATTTTTGCTCTTGAATCATAGGAACCAAATTTTCTTGAACAAAATAAAATTGTTTCAACCAACTAACCGACAGAGGATGAAAAGCTTAATTCCATTAGAATATCCAAGTTATATTTACATTTTTACAAGACTGCAATCATTTTTCAAGTAAGGTCAGACACTTACAAGCCAAATGGAAAACCTTTCAATTTCACACTTCAGGTGTCCTTTAATATCAGCCTCCATATCCAACATGTGCACTGGAGAACACTGTCAGTCACCCATGCCTGCACTTCTAACCAGATTACGGGAAACACAATCAATGGGACGATCTACAAAACACCTGAGCCTAAACTTTACAGAGATGGTTTAGGAACATGTCTAGAATATAATGATTTTACTCCCCTGATAAATTATGGTTTTCTTGTTTTATTAATGTTGGGAAAGCAAAGTTTGCAAGAAAAAAAGCAAGGATCTTCTTTAAAAATAAATTCCTTCATCCAACATGAATAGAGATATTTGCTTAATTGTTCGATTCTATCTGGGAGGCATATGAAAATGAGGTTTTGTCGGTTTAAAAAACAAAAACAAAACAACTGTTCCACTGAGTGAGTCACAACATTCTTTTTTCTGCCGTTTATCTTGAAATTCCTGTCAAGTCCCCCTTGGATGATTTTACGACTGATGGTTATTCTTATTTTAATTTCACTGAACCATGATTAGATTTCATTGTCATTTTCGTAGAAACTACCTTAACCAATGTTTGTAATCTAAAAAAAACAGATATGTGGTTTCGAGAGAATTTTTCCCATTTTCATCAGTTTTATTATGAAGTTCAAAGTTTTACTTTCTATTGTATATTTTCTGAATATTTATTACCTATGCTCAGTTTCATGTCCACTCCGAAGCCGGGATTTCCAATTGAAGTATTTTAACAATTGTCGCCACCACACATTTAGCTATACCATAACCTTCTTTCACTTTGCCATGGGTGTGAGCTAGGCTATGGCAATAAAAAAATCCATGTATTCTCAGGATCTTTTACAAAATTAAACAAAGGGGTCATGGAAAACTGTAAAACCTTTATTTAAGCATATACTGGTAAGCATAAAGTCATAAAATTGCACAACACTAAAGTATCCAGATGGCTAACTCCAGCGATCATTCTGTAAAGGTTAGGTGCACCCTGATCAGGTCACCAGTCCATCACAGTACACAGAGGACAAACGCAACAGGACAAATGCCGCAGTCATACCTTTCATACCAATTAAATAAAGTTGGCAGGTTGGTGTTTATGATGGTGACAAAAGAGTTGTTTTGAGGAAGTTCTTTAACACTTTGTGTCTTAGGAGAATCAGTTTGGATCCCCGTCATACTGTCTGAAGGCCAAACAAAAATATTTGGGTTGGATTTAACAGCGCTGAACTTTGTCTGTCTTTAAAAGTAACAATCTCCACCACCATCTCCATACAAACTGACATATGTTAAAGTTACCCCTGTTTTCCAGTGCAGCTATATACATTTTCATTTAATTTTATTTTTAGATAAAATAAGGATTTTGAAACAAAACACTGCAATGATGCCTATACAAACCATACTGTACCTATAAACAATGAAAGTCAGCAGCCCATCTGAACCTCCCTTGTGTGCCGTCTTTACACAAAACTACTCTGACACATTTACTGTACAAGGAGCCCCTAAAACTGTGTGCCCTGTTGCCTGTTGGACCTCCAGGCCTCATTAATATTGTAAACTGGTACTTAGCGGACAAAAGATGGCAAAGACCAGACGAGAGGACACCTGGGGCAGAAAGAGTAGAGAGTATGTGGGAGAAAAGTGTTAACTCTTTTTATCCATCTATTGGATTGGTCATGTGTGGGTGTTTGGACAGATGGATTCAACATCACCAGAATTGTACTTAAATCTAAAAGCTTTGTGTGCCCATGTTAGGGTCTCAGAGGACAAGATTTTATAATTCTGTCAAGAGGCACAATTTCAGCCATATTTATTTAGGTTTTAATGATGTGTTTTACACCACAACTTCAATCCACAATCAATCAAGTTCAAGCCACAAAGTCAAAAATACAAAAGATCTTGGGATAAATTAGATAACCTGTGCATTTTTCTTACATCAGACATATAGATATTTTATATCAATCTTCATAAGTAAATTTCAAGGGATGGCAAAACCAAAATAGGTAAAGACAAAACCTTTTAAAGTTGTCCATAGATAATAATAAAACACTGCAATTTTACTTCAGGACTAAGTTATGACACCCTTGAATGATTTCTGCTCTCTTCAAACTTCATGATTTTGGTGTTTGAGGTGAAATGAGGCTGACAGCTAGAATTGAATGTACAAAGAAGGTCACTCCAAATAATGACAGCAGGGGAACCTACAACAGACTCTTGCTCATGTTGATATGACTTCTGGAATACTGTTCTTTGAGCTGATAAGTCTATATGGAAAAATTTGAACCCCAAAAAGGAGGTGTTTAGTATATACAGAATACAATAAATAAATTATAATAATATCCTAGCAGTGTGGGTATGGGTTTCTGCTGCAGGACCATCAGATAATCCACCATGATTTATTTTAGGGAAAATTTGATGTCTTATGTTCTTAAATTAACATGGACTGGACTCGGATCCGTTGTAAATACTGTGACCCAAAAGAAAAAAACAGCTGAAAAACTCTTCAGGAAATCAAATGGGGATTGAGCTTAGGGCCACAACAAGGGAACAACATAAAAATACAAGAACAATAAAAACCCACTAATATTTGAGACCTTTCTAAAGAATGCTTATACATGACTTTTAACATTTCCAATATGACAGATACTTTATGCATTAACATGAACAGTGGACGCCATTTTGACACTACTGCAGAAGCTGATGCCCGTCTTATCTTTGTTTGTTTGTTAATTGAGTACATTAAAGTGTACTCAAGTGTATTATTTTTTTGTGCTTACCTGAAAATAAATCACTTAAAGTCCCAGAGACAAATACAAAAGATTAGGTTTTGATATATATGCACAATTTTGAATTGTAATCCAACTTTTAATCTTCTACATGTTTGACCTTGTGCACATAAGTTCAAATTGAGCATCAAGGTTTTGGATATAAAACTCATCGCTTTCTTGCCACTGAATGCTCAGCACCTTCTAATGATATCTCTATTCCCCTTGAACAAGTCTACAAAGCAAGTCCTCTGCTTGGAGGCTGCTCAGTACCCATTAGAAGCATGCTCTGGCTGAACAAAGTTGGTCTGAGGTCGGGACATGATGGAATCAGAGGCAGGCAGCAAAAGATGGAAAGAGCAAGACTTAGGGAAAGGAGGCCTTACTGAGTGACAGAGAATCAAACATGTGAAAGGATGTGTTTACATCTTCTTTCACTAAATCCTGCCACTCAGCCTGTGTCTCCACAGCATTGGCTCAGTTAACAAAATCAATAAGGCTCCATGTGTGTGGATGTGTCATGAGGAGTTTATGAGTGTGTGGAGGGAGAAGCCTTGAGTGTGTGAAGGTGACAGAGTTGTTCCCATGGCAGGACGAGCCTATACATCCACATCAATTATTGAGGCCTCAGGCCATAGTGAGAACTCTGATGAGAAAAGGAAGGGGGTTACAGGTGATTAGACCAGGACTCAGAAGGGCTTTGCGCTGCAGTGTCCCTCAGCCACATAAATACATGTTCATGCAAAGAGGGAGACCAAAGACAAAAAATTACCTGCAACATGTATTTTTTTTTCTTCTGAGTGACTTCTGGTCAGTTCACCCCTTCATACCGTTAGAGGTAGATAGAGAAATAGGTCAACTGTCACTGGTCACACCTCTTGGTAATTTGGAAGAACCCTTCACAGAAATACCCAGAGAGAGGCCACGCAGGTATGGAGAGAACAGGTAAACTGTGAATGGTGCAAATTCTAGAATTGGACTGCTTGTAATAACAGAATGTTGGAACAGCTATGCTTGGGATAGAGTGCAAACGGAAAATGTTTACTTTCAGACACTTATGTTGTGATTATGTTTATGTGTAAGCATTGCAACAAGATATTGTCTTTACTAAGGACAACTGATTAGCATCTCCAAAGCTCAAATGTCACATGAACCAAAGCAGATGAAAAAGAAGCATCATAGATTAATCTCTTTCATCCTTTATAATGGGCTAAGATCATATTGTTAACTCTATTTTCTCTCTGCTGGACTCTCTGATTCTACAGGCCAGAGGAGTTGCAAAAGCAAATGATGTGGATTTGCAGTGTTTAGCACATGATAGTGTCACCCAGGAGATGTTATAATGGATATTGTTTCTGCTACCCGAATTTTGAACTGCAGCATGTCATGAAAAACTTGAGAGTGTCATATAAAATTTATTAATAAACCAACTTGCCTATTGTTGACAACTAGAATTACCCAGAAAGTGTGTATGGTGAGTACAAAATGTATTCTCTTATAAAGTTTATTTTGTATTGCATGTATCGTGATAATATAAAAACTGAATTGAGTTGAATTGAATTGAACAACAGATTGGTGAATTGGGTATAGAAAATGGATTGATGATTTAAGGACGCATTTGTCTGTTCTTGACACCAGCTACAGTCTAAATCTGATAAATTACCTTTTACAATCCTCTCAAATCTCATCAAGAGAAAAAATTGGCCAAAGCAGAAATGAAGGGCAATGTCTTAGGGAAAAAGATCTGTCACTCCAACCTCTTTTTCATTTCCCTATTCGTCCTTCATGCCAGATAAGCTAACACGAAACACCTTGGTAAGCTGTCAATGGGTGTCTCCGGTTAAAACAGGTGTGGCAATCCCAACCTCAAACACAACCATGCATAGAAAACATAATATGCAGTGCAGCAAAAACCAATTATATCCAAAATTGACATAAAACATGTATGTAACAAAATACAAAAGGTTCACATTAGTACACTACAAAGAATTCGGCAACTTGTCATCCTCTTAACCTGTGGTCTTTTATTGATTGTAAGTATGTATAAATTAAGTAGTTTTTTTAAGGAGGTAAATTTCCTTTTGTCTCTCTCTGTACGTACATCAGGGAGTCATTCTCCCATGTCCCAGAGTCTCTTGGTTTTCCCCAATTCCTCCACCAAATGTTCAGACTATACCAGCCTAAGACATCACTCCTCTCCCACTTAACCTCCCACCTCTCTCACCCCAGCTTTCCTCTCCACTAGTGCTGGCTACATTAAAGGCAGGGATGGCGGAAGCATGTAGCGTTAAAGGGGCGGGCGGCCCAGCTGTGCCTGCCTGCGTTTGGGCCAGGCCCTGGCTCATGAAATATTGAAGGGCAAGTGTCCCTTCCAAGAGCTGGCTCACTCAGTCTTGGGAGGAGATAAGGAGGGGGGGTAACATTAATAATTTAGACTGCAATCTCCTGCTTGACAAACTCCCCCAAGTGATTGGGTAAAAAGCCGCTCACTTTGCCTAGCAAACAGCAGCTTGCTTTGCCCCACATCACGCTCCTCTTCGTCTTCCTTCTTACCTTTCTCCTAGATTTCTCAGCTATATTTTTTATTTTACGTCATTCCTCTAAGGTTGGTGGGCAGACACAATGGAACGAGCTGTCTGAGTGTGAGTAGATGGAGGAGGTAATTAATTACATCCAGTGCTTTGGTTTGGCCCACAGTAGTTAAGGGGCCCCCACACTCGGCTTGCCGTGTCCTCCTGGGGAGGGGGGGTTCTGCCGGCAGGTCCCGCCAAATGAAATGGAATGTATTTTTTATGAAGAGCAGGTTAGTCTATTTAGTCAGGTTAAAACAAGCAATGAGGAGGATGAGGTGGAGGAGGAAATGACAGTGAGCCAGAAAATAAAAATCTCATATTTTCCGCTACATCCTCTCTTTACTTTACCCTTAACTTGTTTTCAAAAGCAGACCTTTTTCTCCATTTCCACCACCTACCCCATCAGCTCCATCTAACGCACTCCACAACGCCCACACACTTACCCACTTACTCACCACCTAGCCATTAACCTGGTTACGGGTGCAGAGTGCTTTGCTGACCCTTTGCCAGGTGTGGCACAACCCTCAACCTCCACTTTTTGCATCACTGCTAATCTTACATTTTTTTCTTCACTGGATCGCTCTGTTCCTTATTTTCTCTTTAGAGTCAAGTATCCAGCTTTGCCTGAAATACTGAACACAGCTGGTACAAAAAAAATATTTTCTTTCCTCCTATGACAGCATTTCAACAGTGGAAATTGCAGCTCAGATTAAAATTAGTTGTGAATAATTTATTCACAACTAATTTATTCACTTTCACAGTGGATGAGTGGATTCACCCTTTTTACACTGAGTTTTTAAACAACCAGTGAGATTATTTTTGAATTACAGAAGAGATCGGTTGTGTAACTACATTTGACTTTGGTCTCTTGTTTCCAAATATCTGTCTCAAAACAATGAATTACATTAGATTTAAAATAAAATATGTGGACATTTTGCAAATCTCAGTCATATCATGTGTCTTCTTAGTATATTGGAAATCCACTCCGGGGCAAAAACACATATACCACCAACAATAAACAGTGGATGCAAGGAGGCAAAAATTGACAAAAGGATGTGACATATAATTCTTAAAAAAACAGGGTATATGTGTATAAAACCTGTATATGTGTATACTAACAAAAGCAATTAAACAATTAAAATAAGTAGGAATAGGATAGTATTTTTATTTCAAAATATCCCTATATTTGTCTTATATCTGAATTTCAAAATGTTATCAATAAAACTTCAAAGTTTATTATGATTTTAATATTTCTTACTAGGAAAGAGGCTGAAATATATTCCCTATTTCTTCTAATAACGGTTTCTGCTGAAGAAAACATCCACACATCCTTATTCTACCTCCATGTTTTTCAGGGAGATGTGAAATGTACATTTTCAATCAAACAATTTTACCTCAAGCCAGACATTTTTTAATTGACCTTACTGCTTTATTTAATGTGATCTGGGATATTGCTTTATAACCTAACCCTGCTTAAAACCTCTCCAGACCCGTATTTCTGAATATTCTACAAAATCTTTTGGTCTTTACTGTACAATGGTGTTTGTACACTATATTGTGGATTTATCTTTTTGGGGTACATTACTGCAATGTTGGAACAGGACAGAAAACACTTAAATGAAAAATGTTATAATATAACAAACCACAAAACCATGCCTCAAAGCCTGATGGCAGAAAAAACCTTTTAGATACTGACATTAATCTATAAACAAGTGGACTCTGAAGCCATCTCATTATGTAGTATTTAATTTAAGGGTATCAGTGTAAAGAAAGGCAAATTAAATCCACAGATTACAGATTTTAAGTAGTAAAAATGTTATCAGTTCATTTCCTTTTTTGTGTTTCATTGTATCCCAATTTAACATTTATCTCAACCGTAAAGCCCTTTCACTCCTGTCCAACTTTATGTTTTAATCAACTTACATCATTCATGAAACATCTATCCTGCAGACTGAGCAGGCTGAATGATTCGAGGGTAGGTGCCATGATATCTTATCCTCCTCACAGCAGGGAAGGTGTGAGGAGGGTTATCTTTAGCTAAAGAAGACATATTTCTCCTTGACTTACATCACAACCACAAAAATACCTCATGGAGCTTATAGGGGGTTTTAACAAAAATACATTTTCAATGTGTTTGAAGTTTAATATTAATCATTAGTTAACATGGAATAAATAAAGCATGTCCTCCAAGACACAAAAAAACTGCTATTATTGACATGAACAAAATAATTTGTTATGAAACAAAAATCAATTTTCTATATACACTTGTCCCTATTGGGGTCAGGTGGGTCTGCTGGCGCCTATGTGCAGTTTACACCGGGCGAGAGGCAGGGGTACACCCTGGACAGGTCGCCAGTCCATCGCAGGGCAACACAGAAACATACAGAACGAACAACCACTAAAAAACACACTCACACCGTAGGACAATTTAGAGTTACCAATCAGTCTAACAGTCATGTTTTTGGACTGCGGGAGGAAGCTGGACTACCCAGAGATAACCCATGTTTGCAGAGGAAGAACATGCAAACTCCTTGCAAAAAGACCCAAGACGGAATTGAACCCCAGGAGCTTCTTGCTGCATGGCAACACTGCTACCCACTGCGCCACTGTGCAGCCCTGTTTTGAAACATGTAAAATAAAATTTGCTATGCTCAACAATGTAAATCAAACGAAGCTTCACAAAGCATTTTTTGTATAAAAAATAAATAAATAATAATAAATTAAAAAAAACAAAATATAAGAATCTGTAATGGAAAAGTTAAATAGGAAAACTTGAGTACACCTCATGATTTAACAGCTTACAGAACCACTTTTCATAGCTTTGACTTTCAATTGTTTTCCGACAGCCTGTACGTGTTATTTTGAAGGATTGTTGCTACCATTCTCTTTACTGACTTTAAAGTCTTCTGAAGTCTTGAGTCCAATAAATCAAACTACATTTAAACAAACAACCGTCACAACTCACCATCATTTAATATAACAGTAACGCATAAGGCATTTTTCACTTAATTTGTTCTTTTTACTGCTATTGATAGTTTATTACAGCTTTATTCCAGCAAAGGCTGTGTAAGAATATGTGGCAGATTGTTTTCCCCAAACTAAGATGATGTGTTTTTGCCCCTTGTTCTCCACCTCTTGTCTTTCGTTTTGTCTTCTTTGGTTATAGTCTTCATCCCTGTGGCCTCACTCAGCCCTTCCTCACCTGACCTCTCCCCACCATGTTCTCTTCTATTTCTACCTGTGTACCATCCCGCTTTGGGACGTTTCTGTTAAATGATGCAATAGACTGCAGACAGAACTGTAACATAGGAAAGCCAATGGCACGTAAAAAAAAGAAAAGAAAAAACAAAACAAAACAAAAAACTAGCATGGCTAGCATGAAGCATCTTCTTGGGGAGGAAGAAGAGCAAGAGGCAAAGCAGGTGAAAGCAAAGAGATTGAAAAAAATGATGTTGTAAGAAACCAGGAAAGAGCCAAATATAAAAATTAAGTCTTGCTAACATGAAACATTTGTTTGCTGAGTACGCTTATTTTAAATTGTGATGCAAAAAATTCTAATGGGTTGAGATGATGCTTCTTCAGAACTAGAAGCTCTTTATTCTAAATGATCAAAACGTGTCAAATCCATTTACAAAATTTACTATTGAGAGATCTGTTCATTTATTTTTATAATATTAGTGTATCTAATGAATCTTATCACAATGTGATTTAATTGATTTGAGTTGGACTGAATCGGGTGTATTTTCTGGTATAGAGTTGACAAAATAGAAATTCATTTTGTAAACCATTCATTCATTTCCCTCATAAATCAATGTTATGTTCGTCCAATGTTGATTTTATCTCAAAATCTAAGAATAGGCCATTTAACAAAAGTCTATGTTTGGGTTCTAGTATAAGTAATTATTAAATATAAATTGAAATCATCTTTAAGTTAGATTTGAAATGCATCCCTTTCTCTCCAGCATTTTTCCTCCCGACACTAATAAATTATTAGACAGCTTTTATTGTCAGTCCTGAACAGGAGGTCTATATGGATTTCACACTTGGCGTTTTTAAATTCGTCCTGGGAATTACAGGAATCCCTTCTTCAAAATACCTACATCTGAAACACAAATGTCCCTTTTAGTCTAACTTAGTCCTAAATTCAGTGGATCACCGATCCAGGTCAAAACATCCACTTATACTGGGTTGTACTCCATTTGCACAGACAACAGATAATAGATGTAGGAAGTTAAGCGGAGCAGAAAGTCCAACTTGACTCCCATGTGTACCTGACACAAGCGCAGAACGGAATACAAGCATCTCTGTGTACCTGAGTCCCCACAGACAAGTCATTGCTTGACCATATTTGTAAAGAAAAGAGTAAAAAAGCACTCAGTGACACACTTTAGTGGACTATAGGGTCTGTAAGTCTCTCTGACCCGATAAACTGGCTGGAGAAACATCAATCTCATAACATTTGTAGAAAACGTCCTTGTTGGCAATGAGCAATAATTAGTGTTTGCCTACTCCATTTGTTACTGTTATGCTGGTTTAGTGATTATTCTGTTATTCACACAGTTTAAAAGTTAACACAGTGTAAAAATAATAATGACAATAATACACTATCAAGAATACCCCCAGAAAGATCTGCACTCCCCCAAAGGTCAGGCAGGACTACTCCATTATTAGAGCTGGATGCCCCCTTCCCTCTTCTCCCCACCCACCCACCACCTACCAACACTCTTACAAGACTCTTTCAGCTTGTGAATTATGAATAGAGAGGCCCCTTGTTTTTCTGCCCCTGGCTGACTTGGTGTCCACTCGGAGCACTCTACTGTACACGCACACAGCTGTTTTAAACTCACAGCGAGACAGGATGGAAGGTGGTACGAAAAAATCAGATTAGTTGAGATGGAATTTCATAAAAATTTCGATATGATCACCTTCAACAACAAGTTGTTTGTAAAAGGTAATTCATCACATAGGGCCTTTAGAGAATTATAATAACATAATCACAGGATTTGCAATAAATATACATTTATCTAACTTGTTTTGATTTTTTGTTTCATATTCCTTGTTTGGCGCATTAGGAAAATTGGTTAAAACGATGATGTAAGACTATAACCACACTGTCCAGATTGTAATGCAATATGCCATGTGTTTGAATACCTTTGGTGTTAACCATACATTTTAATTTAGTTGTATTCAACCAAGTTATTTATTTTTTCATAGCAATGTAACTTGTATCTCCCAAAGTTTAATATATATGGACTAGACATATTTTTATTTTCAGTTTACCAAACATTGCATCACAGTAATTTAAAAATGAGGCCTATTTTAATAGTACAAACACCAAGTATGCCCTAATATGCATTGATAAACATGGCAAAAAACTGAAGTCCATCTCTTTTTATGATTGCTGAACAGCTTTTAGCATGCTTCAACTGGCATTTTGAGGATTTGTCTTTTGTGAAGTATTTGAGGATGTAATGGACTCTATGTCATCACCCTAATCTTTCGATCCTTCAACAGATTCTTCATCAGATCTGGGCGTAGAGATTACGATTTTAAATTAAACTTCCTTACAAAATTAGTAAGCCCAATTATACTATGTGCCTTATTCACATAAACTGTTGTTAGTGTAAAAAGGTTATTTATTTGTTTACAGATAAAGCGTAATAAGAAGAAAATTTGCCTCAAATTTGATATAAAAAAAAGAAAAAGTTAAATATTAAACATGACCTCTGAGGATCAATAATCTGTCATATTTTTTATAAATTTGCAGCATATAATTATTCTGTAATCACCATGTAGATACTCCTAAACTCTGATAGACAAATATGACAGTAACTGGCTTACAAACTGTGGCTGTTCCCTCAGAATACTCTCACAAGGTTAAAAATCAGTGTATCCTTTTGAAAGGAAAACATAAAGGTAATAAAAATAATTTGCCTATGATTTGTCTGTAATGTAGCACCCAAAGGAGGACCTTGACAATTAGCCCAAACAAAAAGTTATATTTAAATAACTGAAATGTACATAGAGACAAGAAGAACCTCAGCACACTCACTGGTATTAATGTTGCCTCAACTGTTTCAATCAGTACGCCTTTAACGAGGTTTCAGCAAGAGTAGTTATGAGCCGCCAACATAATTAGCCTCAAAAAAGATTTTCTGAACATTTAAATTATCTTAATTAGTTTCAGTATTCAAGCCAGTGCCGTGCACCGACCCACACATATGTTCAGAGAACACACTCGTATATACTCATTCAGTCCCTGTAGACACAGCCCTGAGATACTGCGGTAAGGCAGGCGGAGAGTTTAAGAAAAGCACTTGGTTTTAAAAGTTAAATGCCACTGTGTAAATATGTTTCCAGAGGATATCGAGGGAATAATCAACTTTTAATTTAGCTGCTATTCTAATTAGCCACCACAGTGCTTGATAATCTCCCTGAAGTGATTTGAAAGAAAAGTGGGAAGCAAAGAGCGCTGAAAAACCTACAAGGAAAATGCTTAAGAAGGAAAAAAATCACTATCTGAAGGTTTCTCAGACTCTCTGTCCAGGGGATATCACTACATTTGTGGAATTACAATAAGGAGAAGTCATTAAAGGGAGTGGAAAAATGATGAGATTCTGAGGAGTTTTGCCTGCAGATGTGCATCTCCATCCCTTGTTAACCACGGCAAAAGTTGATGCAATAGCATATAAAGTCGGTCAGTGGATTCTATCAAATCCATTTAAAGACAGCAGCCTGCAGCACCACACTGTAGAGGAGCATAGGCTAAACTAATAGATTTTGTATATGTTGATGTGTTGCAGGTTTGATCATCTGCAGAGCAAAAAAAACTGAAAAAAGTAATTTATGGTTTACACCTTTTTGGAGAAGACTGTTGCAAATGAGTTAAGCTCATTTGTTTTTATATATAATATTTAACATTATGCAAATTCTATCTGTATTAATTATGTGTTTTATAGAGAACAATGAATATCCGAAATAATGATTTACTGATAGTGTTTTACAAAAACAAACATGTTTGTTGATGCAGTGCCCAACTGATCTTTGAAGCCAAATGAAACCAATTTCAAAATAAACGTAAAGACAATGTTTTCAGACATAAGTGAAGATTTAAAAAAAGTACTTGAGTGTGAAAAAACCCTTGGAAAACGTTTTGTATTTGGATTTGTGGATGTCAATGGATAAAGCTATGGATAAATAACTGTTCGTTTGATTATTAGGCTAAGAAAATGTACAGTTTAAGCTGTATTTGAATGAAAAAAAATCTCTTAATCTATGGTTCTGTCCTCTTCGTTGTTTATGAGCTCTGGATAACGACTGCAAGAAAGAGCTTTATGCTGTATTGTACTATTTGTTCACTCAGTTACAAAGCTTTAAAGATGACTAAACATTGCAAATGTAATCGCCTAACAGCACAGTGTGATTAAACCTCTCAAATTCATAGTAAAAATGAATTTCAAACAAGTTTTTTTTTTGCAATTTTCTGCAAATGTTAACATTTTTCATGTGTGGTCAGGTGTGCATATTTAAACTCAGTAACTGCTGTGTTGTTTGAATAACATGACAGACTCCCAGCATGTTCAGTGAGCTGAATATGTCCTTATTAATAGGCGTCTTAATAGGATTATTAGCGGCACTTGTAATGAGGAAATTAAATTAACATGAGCCTGGTGGTGATGTGAGGCTCATGGAAGGAGACCGGCTGTTGTGACTGCACTTATAAAAGACTATGGGTGAGAAGGGGTGTTTGTGTGTATGAATTTGCAAATTTCAGTACCTCTGAAACGCTTTAAGCAGGAACTGGAGCAGAACTTGGTTTAATGAAGGATCCTCCCATAATAGATGAAAATCTTTAAAAAAAAATTGGATAAATCTGTGACAGATTTTGTCGTGGAGTTTGTCGCTGCTCCACGTATCCTTTTTCTCATCATCTCAGGCTTTTCCACCATACTGAGTGAATTGATGAAACTGGGGCATTGCATTGGTGTAGTGGTAAAGCAAGCGCTTTATATAAGGAGGCTATGGTCTTCAAAATGGCTGTCTTGGGTTTCATTCCTGGCCTTGAGATGCATGTCTAATTATAATAAAAAATAAATCTCTTTTTATAACGAGAAAGTTTTATAAAAATTTGCAAGAAAGTGATAAAAAAACACAAATCAAGCTGAAAGATATAGATGAAAAATACTCAAACTTGCTTCTTTGATTGCATGCAGCCAAGGTGCCATGTTCAGATGAAATATGCTGAATTATCTAAAGCAATTGCACTTCTTAACGTGGACTCCAGACTAAAACCTGTGGAGCCATACAGGTTAAAAAGGAAATATTTGTGGAGAATGTGTTTCCCTAATGTTCAGTTATTACACAGAGAATCTTCCAAATAAGATTAAAACAACTTTTAGAGTATGGTGCTAGTATAGTTGGGGAAAGGGGAATGTTGCTTTTAGAGATAAAGAAATGCATAGTTTAGTAAAATAAATCAGTGCCTGCCCAAGGGGGAGCAATAGAAAGGGAAGAGGTCATACAAGAAAAATGATTACAACAAAGGCCTTTCTCACTTTTAGGATCCTCCTTAATTCTTCTCCAAACCGATCCACAGCCACCCACGAACACACTTTTGGGGTAATAATACATTTATTGAATAAAAGATTTTGAAAACAGAAAAACAAGGTCTTTTTTGTTGATTTCCTCATTATGATCAGGTATCACATATTTGTAGAAACTGCTCTAATCAAAGAAAAAAAAAAGAAAAAAAAAGATAAAAAATAATAAATAGAGATTCTTATTGCCTCAGGTGAAACTGTCTCGTTCAAAACATGACATTTTTTCGCAACATTGACATTTTTTGAAGCCCGAGTTGAGGAAGCCGGGGGCTTCATTAGAAAGATCTGGAGGCCATACCCTATCAGCCCCGGGGGGAATCGGGAGGGGGGGCTGGATTCCACATCCATCCGAAGGCCTGGATCCCCTGGGCTCCCCAACGACTGACCGACCTGCCCCTGCGGAAGGGGCCAGAAAAATCCACGCCGCTCCTCTTTGAACAGCCTCTTCCTCTACTTCTGCTTCCAGCTGCACTTTTTCTCCTCCGTGCTCCCTCTCCATCTTTCTCCCTTTGCTCTCTCTCTCCATGGCCCTAATGAATGATTCATTTAACCCCTCCACCACCTCCAGAAGCACCCAACTCCGTGTCTTTTTCAGCCAACCGATCATTCTGCTTCTTCTCCTTTACACGTTAATCTTTTTCTGTTCCCCTATTTTTTTTATGCACCTACGAACTTTATTTATTTATTTTTTTTAAATAGTATTGTGTGTGGCAGAACAGCGATGGTAGTGAGAAAAGATTTAAAGGAAACAATAAAGGGATGAACAAGCACTCCTTTGTGTCACAGATCCGTGTATTTCATTAAAGGCAGTGTTTGACAAATTACTTTACACAGCTCGAATTGTGCTTTGCTGTGTGTGTGTCTGTGTTTAAGTGGGTGAGCTGATAAAGCAGCAGTCTGGTGCACACACTTCACTCTGAACCACTAATGAGGGCAAGATGTTAGAAAAACCCTTTAAATGAGGTGTAGCCACACACCAGAGCTGAAGAAAAAAAAAGGCAAAAAGACTGGCTAGTCAGAAAAAAAAATTAATTACAGTACGTATTATCTCGGAAGAGTCATTAATTTAATGGAATAATTGGTTGGGACACGAAAGGCCTAATTGCCATGATGAAACCAAATTTCTAACATGAAAGAAGAAATAAATGAATCTAGATGGTGCACTTGAAAGGCCTCCAGAATCTGGGGACACTTTCAAAGATGAGTGTTTATATTCTTGGTTTGGTTTTCCCTGGGCTCCCACTTGGAGGCTCAAATTGAAGAAAACAGGCATAATTTGATTGGAGAAGAGATCTCTTTTAACTTCATGTCAGCTGGAGAAAACAGAATGAGGAAGAGTAGAAATGGGCAGAATTTTCATTAATATTAGCTTTTTAAAATAAAAGAGATTTATGGGCAAAACATTTTTTGACATAATAAAGGGCCTAAAAATAAAAGATTGTAAGAAATTTGAAGGTTTTGCTAACCGTCTATGATGCTTATATGAAATTTATATCAAAAACGTTGAAGAAGGTTAAGTATATCCTACAAAAAAATTATTTTAAAAAGTCTTGAAATTACAATGGAAGAATTTAAATGTTTAGACAGAAAATAAGGGTATTTACTGAAACCCTCAAGGGTCTTCTGGTTATACAAAGAGGTTACAGCGAAACCTCGTCCAACTCTAACTTCCAGATATACCTACAACCGTCAAAACTCCTAAACTGGGGAAATCATAAGTTGTTCCTTCTCCTTTCCAAGTGAAACTATTTTATTTTGGTCTTTTCTATTGTTTCTGTCTTGGAAAAAGGGTCAGGTTGAACTGGAAAATGGTGGTATGAAAATAACACATGTAATGGTCACCCTTACTGGTAAACTCAACAGTGCACTCCATTGGGGCATCCTTCCCCGGCCATCAATTGGCAGCGAATAAAGAAACTTGCTTCTTGTTGTTTATTTAGCCAGATTGTTTTCTTGTAAGCAGACATTAACTGTGATTTTTGGCAGTGACATCTGAGAGCCTTCAGAGAGAGACAGACGAAGGAAGACTAGACGTAACAGCTTCCGGCCTCTTTTGGCCCTCCCAAATCTTTAGCAGCCCTGAAGAAGACTCCAGAGCCAAGTGGCAGCACTTCACAAAACAAGATGGTGGCCTACTCAAGCTGTTCTCTCTGAATATCATTTCAACAACATTAAAGCCAAAAAATGCATGAAGGGTGTTCGACCATAGTAGTTATCTATACTGAAACCTAGTGAGAAACTTTTTGCGACGTACCTAAATCACCTTGTTTCAACATTAAATGGGTTATGTTGTACAACTTCATCAAAAACAGGCAACTTTGTTAACCAGATAAGGCCACCCACTGGAAGTTTCTCTTGATTGATGTGTGTTTTCTGCCTTTTGATCAGTGATTATCTTGAATGAATAATTTAAATGACTAAAAAGTTAATCAAGTGTCGAGAAAATCTTTTCAATGATGACTTTTGCAATGAAGCAGAGCATTTGATGGGCCTGAAAGGATGACGTTGATGAGACAGATGTGGTAGAGTTGGGTTAAAGCTGGGAAATAAACATGAAAAAACATAACAAGAAACTGGACAGAGGATGGGCGCAGGGGAGACGAGAAAGGAAAAGGAGGAGGAGAGGTGTGGCGTAACGGGCCGAGGGGAACCAGACCCTCTAATTGGTACTTAACACCCGCCCCGAGAACTGTTGCTTTCATAAGAAATTGATGAAATAACTGAGTGAGGGATGGGCAGATAGAGAGCAGGAGACCGTGGGATTGCTGAAAGAGAGAGAGGGGTTTTGAATCTTTTAAGAGGATAACTTACTTGGGCAAAACAGCTGTTTATACATTATTTGTGTGGCAAGCCATTTACCGCCGTTTAGGATAAAAAATAAAAAAAACTTCATTCCCGGGCTGCAGGAGATGCCTGTGGGGACACAGAAGGATTTGGGAAGGACTGAGCGGCCCACAGTAACCACTGATAAAAAAGGATAAAACATTAATTTACTGGTAGTTTCGTTTTAAAGTCTCAGATATTGGCCTGTCAGTCTGTGAGACTTTGTTTAAGTGACAAACTGGCATGCAGGGATTCATGCAAGACGAGTAGATGCATCAGAGATTATTGGATGGAGGAAAACTTAGTGTACCAATGAACTTCTGTTCATTGCGCCCTGTCTCATTTTATATCTTGTATACCTGTAGCTGCAGCACTAGACCTATAAAAGGTGAGAACTGTTAGCAGACTCTAAGAAACAGTACAATATGTGTATTGATGTTTGTATTTTAAATTTAGTTTTATGTAATCCTCATCCAAGTGGATCAGATATGCTGCAAGTTTTTGACTTATTATACCAGTGCTCTCCACACTACATAACATACTGTTATAGAATAAAGTAAGGTCAGTGTAAGCCTCAAAACTGATGACATTTGTTTCTTCAATATGATTTTGTTTTCTTTTTTTGCATAATACTTTTGTTTTGGCCATAGGAGTCTGTCAACTTAATGTTGAAAACAATAGCGTCTCAGTAAAGACACATGAATCAGGAAATACAAGTTTGGAATTCTACATATGTTATTTGAACAATTACAGTGTGTTTCATAGTCAAATTACCAGAGTTACGGGGGAAAAAACAGAGAAAGTACAGGGACAGGACTAAAGGATATTCACAAGAAAGAATGGAAGACAAGAAACAAATGAATGTAGGACAGAAGAAAGGAAACATGGATGTAAGAAAGATTTTCAGGTAAACAAGATGCAAGTAACGACACATAAAAGAGTGGCAGTAAGACAAAAGTGAGGAAAGGGACACAAGCAAGGACACAAGGAAGCAACAATAATAAGGAGGTAACAAGAAAGGAAACAAAGGGGGGTAACGAATGGTAAAAGGACACACGTTTTATCTTGTATAGATGGTACCTAGATGAATATAGGTCAAATTAAAAAACTGTGTAAAAAAACCTCTATAAATACATACCAGCAATTAAGCAATAAAAGACACACAATTATGCCTAATATAAAGTTGAAGGCAAAATACAAAAACACAAACCATGCTAGAACATGCAGGCTTGACAATTTTGTTTTCTCCAGATCTTTAGAAGTGACATACCTTTCATAGTTTCCTCCTCACCCCACTGTTCATTTCCCATATACCATATGCATCGTATGGGTCAAGTTGTATGACAATAAGCTGCAAAGTGAAGTTATTAAGGTGCTTCTGTACAAAGGCTTCTACCTCTGAGCCTTCTTATCAGCAAGGGGGGTTTAATCATTATTTACATTGCTGTTGTACAAGAATAATTTATGATTGTAGGTTTTCTCAAGTCATTCTAGTCATACAATATAAACAAGTAAAATATAATTAAAATAAAATAAATTAAATGCAATAGTTCTGTACTCAGCAATGGCATCAGTACAATAAAGAATCAAAAAAGGGATTGGATTTAATTAATGCAATGTTCAGAGCAACGGTGCAACAGAGGTGTAAAATGCAATGAATTAAGGGACTGGTAATGACCTCTCTAAACTTTGTCTAGAGGGACAATTTAAAAAATGTCAGTTTTACTTTGATGTCTTCAAAGAAAGCCTTGAAGTCGACGCTGGAGAATCACTCGACATGCGGTAAAACAAGTGCCGTCACACATCTTCAAATGCTTTTGCCTGTCACTCAGAACCCCCAAACACTCTGCCACTAGCTGCAGTTCAGTATGAAAACAGCAAGGATAGGGTTGGTTATGGAGAGTTACCCAGCAAACAAAACAAAAAAAATGACCCCAAAAAGTAACAGGTTTAAATTCTCTGAGAATGTTTGGATCCCACAGCTTTTGTGTGAATGTGTTTACATTTATTGCTGGTCAGATAACCGTGGTAGCTAAAAGATTTGCCTCCAATTCAATTTTTTTGAAATTCAAGAAACACCCAGTAAATCTGCTTTGTTAGAACAGTATGAAAATTTCAGATATCTGATGTATGATCGAGTTCGGAATATTGGCTTTCTACGCAAGAAGGTAAATCTTAAATTTTATTCTGTTGACAGGGAGCAAATGAATGGAAGCTAAAAGTGTGGAGAAATCTCTCATTTATATTTTCATCTAAACTGTTGCTGCAGTTTTTTGGATCAACTAAGCGTTTAAATTAGTTTTGTGAGCTTCCTGACAGTAAAAAAGTGACTGTAGTCCAGTCTTGAAGTAATAAGATGCATAGACTAGTTTTTTAGTGTCACTCCTGGAGAGAATATTTCTATTTTGATAAAACGAGGTGAAGGCAATCTAATGGATCTGTTTGATATGGGACTTAAATTGCATAATGTGGGCAAAAAGTAAAACAGAGTTTTTTTTTACATTATTATCGTGGGCCAATATAATTCCATCCAGAGCAAATGATTTTTTTTTTCAGAGGTTCTTATACCAAGACTCCAACTACTCTTTTGTCAGAATTTAACAGAAGAGTCTTTTCTACACCAACAGACAATTTTGCCAATGAAGAAGTATATATGAACAAGAGGATGAGATCAAAATGTATGCCCTGTGGTGTGTTTCTCTGAAATGCTGAGTAAATTAAATATGGAAAAGATTATTTATAAGTTGATACAACATCGTCTGACCAAGATCTATTATAAAGAAGCAGTCTTTTCAGTTTCAAGTACTCAAATTAAATTAGTATTCAAATTAAAATAGACGTTATTAGAAAGTAGTCAGACAGGTCTCTGGATTCTGGAAGGTAAAATACCCAACTATATTGACCTTATCCTTATTTAACACTAAATTAGGTTAAAAAATGAAATTCCCAGTAAGAGACTGGTAGACAATAAAAAACATGAAACTCTAGTGGTGTTGGTCTTAGGTCTTTTTGGGGAGGAAGGTTAAGATCTAGATGTTCAAAAGACCCACAGCTATTTAATAATAGGGCTGGGATTAACTAATAAATTAGATAAAAAGGTTGCTACTCCATGTTGCAACCACTTTTTCACAATCTATTGACAGTGTTTGTCATTAAAACGAATAGCCATAGTTTAGAGATCCCTGATGCTTTAGAGTATACCTCCAGTGTGCACTGTTTTGTTGACAACATGACTAAGAAATCTTACTGTCTTATCCATAAAAAATGAAACAAGGACTTGTCCCTCTTCAAGGAATCAAGGAATCAAGGAATTTTATTTGTCATCACATCACATGTTGTACATGAGGTGGGACGGAATTCTAATACCCCGGTCCAGTTTACACCCTGATAGCAATTTTAAATAATATAATAAAATATAAATAAAACTATGCGACAAATAGGATTTGACTACACAGAATCTACAATATGGACACAGAATCTACAATATGGACACAGAATCTACAATATGGGACTTCGGACATAACAGCAATGAAAATTCGGCATGCTCACTAACACAGATTTGTTTTTAGACTGAGTTTTAGAGAGATACTTGCTTTTGCAGGTAGTTCATGGTGTTTAGTTGTTTGATTTAATTGCTTTGAGAAATACTGTTACACCTGCAGAAGAAAAAAAAACCTGGAACAACAATTGAATTTCCCCATTTTCATTCATCCTGTATTACTATATATCTACCTCAGTAACTGCAGGAATCATGTATGTTTTATATGTTACAGTATGTTATATCTCTGCATCTTATATTTATCACTCACTTTAGATTATACCCTATCGGTATTGCACTGTGTTGTCTTAAATCGTCCTATGTCTACTGTGTTTATTGTATTTGTTATAGTGTTTTTAGTTTTTTTTTGTTCTATTGCACGTTGCACTTTGCTGTCTCTTGTATTACTGTTCCATCTTGCACCATGGTTCCGGAGGAACGTAATTTCATTGCGCCGTATACCTGTACTCAGATGGAATGACAATAAAAGCCTCTTGACTTTGAACTATTATATTAAACAGTGTCTTTCAAATTTACAGTGTCAAAGGCCATGAGTATTACTGGTAACAGATTTAGACTTGGCTTTTTGTACCCAATTGAAAGTAGAACCAGCATTGGCTTTAAATGTGAGTAATGATAAACAACGGTTGTTGAGAATAAGGAGCAAAGAAACTGAAATTTTCTTCAAATCCAAGGAAAAACTGAAAAACTACAAGAACCCTCAATGCCCAACAGTAAATATTTACCAGCATAAACAGGACTATATTCAGGTGGAGGGTTATTCTGTCATTGCTTACCCCCTGTCCTGTCATCCTGCTTGCCTTGAGGCGACAGACACTTCAGTGTCACACCGGGCAGCCTTGATGCTGATCAGTCCTGATAGAAAGAGTTTTGCCCCTGTTTGTTCACCTAAAGCAACATCATGTCACAGCACCATCTGTCCCTCATTTAGCTACCTTTTGATGTAATAATTAGAATTACCTAAATGCTATGAGGCCAGATTAGTCTTAAAAAGAATCAACTCATGCAGTGTGGTTCACAGTTGTATTTCAGATTCAGAACTGCACATTTTCTGTTTCACAAATGAGCAAACTCCGTTTCACAAAAATATTTTTTATGCAAACTTGTAATATAAATTCGGAAATGCACACGACTTGTTTCACAAATGCACACATTCAGGTTCAAAAATATAACTTTTACTTCCACTTGTAATCTAAATCCACAGGTCACATGAATCGCTGAATGTGGATTAGAAACCAGTTTCTCATTTGTGAAACTCGCTGCATTCGTGAGAGAATGCGCTGGATTCTCTAACCTGGCCTCATAAAATGCTTTTTATTTCGTTTTGAGATTTAGATTATTTTTGTTTTGTAACAGTAATAAAGTTACAATAAAGTGTATATGTATATAAATAAAATCTGTCTCATAATTAAAAATCGATCCACAGGTGAATTAATTAGCAGACTGACAGACAGACAGACAGACATACAGACAGACAGACAGACAGATCTAACCTGAACATGCAGCACCTGTCTTTTTACTTGTAATGAGAGTCAGGTTTTAATGGAGGACTTTCCTGGAATATCACCATTCAAATGGGATGTGCTGAATGACTTGTGATTAGCCGGCAATTTATTCTGGCGGGCAAAATTGAGAGGATGGAGCCCTGAAATGGTAATGTGTTTAAATGTCAGAGGAAAGGTAAGGTTCTCATCAACCTTTGGTCACCCATCTGCTTTCAATATTCTTATTGGCATCATGTATTAGTAATGAGAGTTGAAAAGTAAGTAAAATTTAACCTTCGCTGTACCTGAGGAAACTATGAATATTAACGAAGCCTATTATGTGTACCTGATCTGAAAGAATTTTAACCCTGCTCCTGGATCGCTCTCTAGCTGGAAATTCAATTTCTTTATTTCTATCTCCATCACTTTACCTCTTTGTCTCTTTTCCCTATTTCAACATTTTTTTTCTTTTCCCTTATCAACATTCTTATCTTCTCTGCTGATTTTCTTTTGTTTTTCATTTTTCTTTTATTAATTTTTTGTTCTTCACACTTGCTCATTTGTATTTTTTATTAATCCAGATTGATTCGCTTATCAATCTATTTTCTTTTTGGATTTCAATTCAAGTTTATTTAAAGTTTATCCAAGTAATCAAATTTAATCTCAGGGCACAAAACAATACAATACAATACAATACAATACCCATCCATCGCAGTCCAAACGAAACTGAAATCATCCAGTTCAGTCCAATACAATCATATAGTCAGTTATGGTTAATGAGTTTGGTTATTTATTATTATTTATGGCAGGATCTAAATTTAGGATCGAATCTCTGTCCGTTAACCAAGCTTCATCTACATGATGGAAACATTTCCACTTTTTTCTAACATGTTTATGCCAAATTGAGGCCAATGTAACAGCTGGACCGGATGATGCCCTTTTTCTTCCCTAGTCCTCTGCTCATTCTTTGGCCCTCTTCTCTTTGTGTGACAGTCTTTTCTCTCCATCTTCTCATTTCTCTCGGGACAGCAGAAAGCTGTTTGCCATGCAGAAAAGCTGTTTGCATAGATGAGTCCAAAATGGGACGTGTGTGTGTGTGTGTGTGTGTGTGTGTGTGTGTGTGTGTGTGTGTGTGTGTGTGTGTGTGTGTGTGTGTGTGTGTGTGTGTGTGTGTGTGTGTGTGTGTGTGTGTGTGTGTGTGTGTGTGTG
>JAVLVB010000054.1:1225373-1257686 GCA_032876305.1 Orestias chungarensis
ACAGAGTATGTGGTTTTGACACATCTTTCTGTAATAGCCTGCAAAGGCAGAAAGGAAGAAAAAACAATCTCTACTAGAATTCCGGTGAGAAGGAGTCAATGTCTGACATTAAATCAGATTAAAGTATTGTATGTCTGTTAACATTTCACAGAGAAATATAGTTATTTTACTTACCTACAAAAATAATCAAATGCAACATCTAAGTGAAATGGAGGTACATTTGCTGATATACTTCTGGGGAACATCTCAAAAACTTTGCTTCCCTGTGTGACATTATGTAAAAATCACAATAAATCATGTTTAGCTTTTCAAACTGTTGTACACAAGTGTTAACATCATAGCGATAATGAGCTATTAAAGGGACAAAATAAGTTTTGTGCCCCAGACCTAAATAGGTTTTTTTACTGAAGATTTGTGCATCCACAGATTTGGGTGCTGTTTTTGTTTGTATTTTTCCACGTCCGCCTCTGCAAGGTGTGCTTGGCTGGTGCAGCTTCCAGGTGGTATTAATCAAACCTCATTAGACAGATGTCAGGTGGTTAACTAACACTAAGAGAACCGTAAACAATAATTATTACTTATACTAACTTTTTGTTAGTCCTCTCCTTTTCCTAGACCTTGCCTTCCAGATGCAGTTCCTTTTTTGGCCATCTGCGCTTCAGCTTTTAGGCAGTTATTTTTTTTTCAGTGCTCTGAGTCTTCCTCCCTGGCATCTTGTTCCCGGCCTCCCTGCTACTCCTTCATAAAGATACCCACCTGTGACCACGCTCACCATCCTTTCCACCCTCCAACGGTCACCATAACAAATACCAGCCTCAACAAACCACCAACACCAATTACCAGCCAACGTGTCTGTGGATGCGCTTACCCCTCTCTCGCCTCAATAAGCAGTTCTGCTTATGTCCCGTGCAATATTTACCTCCCTTAAACAATACTCACAACAACCTCTAACCCCATTACTGGTTCAGCTAAGCACCAATTTGGAACCAGTTTGGTCTGTGGAAACAAAACGAACCGGTGCTTACTCAGGCTCTAGCACCGAACCAGCACTGGAACCAGTTTGATGCTAAAAGGGGCTTTAAAGGGCACTCAGGCCAGCAGCATGTGAGTAGGGAAAGAAGATTGGCTAATTTCGATTAAGACCTGCCCCAAAAGTCTGTATCAACCACACAGGTGTGGTGGAAGGGGCGTGACGTGTGTCTGGTGCCGGCAGCCAGCACAACTAGCGAGCGGTGCGTGAAGTGAGGAGAAGCGACTCGGGTCTCCCGACGGGGTAAAAGAAACAGAAAGGGAGACAGACTAGAAGTGAAAGGCGCTGGAGACAGATGCAACAAACGCCATTAAAATAAGGATGCAAGTAATTTAGAGATAATATATTTGTACCAACATCTTGTTTTTAAAATTTAAACAGAGACCCCCACAGGAACTTGAGGCTGCTCACATTCAGTCTACAGTGTAAATATGGAACCTATACAGGTTTAGCCTTTAAATTAAGATAAGGACTGGGAAGTTAAAATCAATGATTTACAAGCCACTTTATTATTATTATTATTATTATTATTATTTACTTTTTAAATTGTTTATTTGTCCAGCAAATAGTATATAATCTTAACATTATTATGTATATGTGTACAAGGCCAAATCAGTGTGACAGGCTACATTATCTTATCGTATGAAACACAGTTTATGGAAAAACTGTGAACATATGCTTGCTATTAACGGTGGTGATGGTGGTGATGGTGATGACACCAGTCCTGCTGGTACCTCAGGAGAAGTAGAGCATTTGGGAGAAGGTATAAAACTATTTCCACAGAAGAAAACACATGAACACTACCAGACGCTAGCATTTACATAAATGGCTCTAAACTGTAATAATAACTTTCTTGGCACAATGGCGTTATTTTATTAAGTGATTTTGTTGTTGAATATATCTGTCTGTTGCTGATTTTCTGTTATGGAGGTTACCTACGGTTACCTGTAGCTGTTGACCACTTCCACCGCATATCCTCCCATGTGCAGGGGCAGGTGGGCATGCTTGCCCCTTTTGACCTCCACAATCGTCTCCTTGGTTTTCTTTTCATTAATGCAGAGGTTGTTCTCCCTGCACCAACCCTCCAGGTGTTCCACCTCCTGCCTGTAGCTGGACTCATCACGGTTTCTGAGTGACAACAAATAGATCTGTTTATCACATTTCAATGAACTTATAAAGCCTTTGCAGAGAGAAATCTCATCAATAAATTACATACAATAGTACTTTTTCTGTTCAGAAATAATTAAATTTTTTGTAGGTTAAACTTTAATCCAATTGATTTTGGTCATGGACAAGACAACGTATCAACGGTATAACTAGTTGCTTATAGGTCTGGACCCTGGGTATTAAGCATTTTGGAGGATTGATCAATTTACTTAAAATATAAACGAGTCACCCCCTGTGGCCTGAATATAAAGGCTCACCATTTGAATAGGTCAGCATAGACCGGACTTGTGCATTTGTGAGATGCTGATCAAGAGGCGAAACCAGCTCTCTTCTGCAACATTGGAGACTGGAATTAGAAGCACAAGTACTGCCAAAGTTTGAAACTCAGGGAACACTTCTCTAATTGTAGTACCAATAGTGCCAGTAGAAGTCAGCAAAACTCTCTTAAGAAGGGTTTTGTTAGTCCTGCAAAACTATCTTCAGTGGTGTGATTTGTTGAGTAAAGCTGACAATGTCTGCACATATCTGCACCAAGTGGTCAGGTGTAAACTGTAATCAGTTCAAATGCTGAGGTTACTGTAAAACTGGGGGATTGTGTCCCCCTTATCCCCTTTGTTATCTACATCCATGGGAGAAATGTATGGGCATTTACTAAAAGTAAACATAATTTTTTTGGCTATGGTCAATTTAGAGGAAAGAAATTGATGCTTGGTTGTCAGAGAACACCATCCCAACTGTAATGTGAGTAACATGGTAATAATTGCTGCATAAGGAACTAGTGTGATTCACAACATAGATGGTGTGATGAAATACGATAAATTAGAAAAAAAAATTGTAAATACTGAAGACTGTAGAAAATCTGAAGGTATTATCAAGGAAGATCAAAAGTCAATTTTAGTGGGCAGTGCTGAAAGAATGTGTACAAGAACAAAGCCAAAATACCTGCAAATGGACAATTAAATACTAAGAAGCTACTCTCTGTCAGATAGTCTCTTACAATTTTGCCCCTCACTGAAACCCTTCTCCATCTTCTCATCATCCATCTAGCATGCTTCCTCCTTTATTCACCTCTTCCTCTTGCAGTCCTTCACACCAGATTCACCCAAATTCCCGTACTGAGCTGGGAGTTATCGATTTGCTGGAGTGATAGAGGTGGGAGGTGTGCTCACATTGCAGTGGGGGTCTGGCCGGTAGGGATGAATCTTTCCCAGGTCCCAATCGATAACGGCTCCTTCTCTCCCCCTTCAAAGGTTTTCATTCATACAGACAAACACAGAGAGGGAAGAGGAGATGTGAAGAGCAGGTTAGGGAGCAAGTAATGACAAAGGCTGCTTTCCTTCTGTTACTTTTCATTTCATGATGGAATCATCGGCTGACCTCAGAGTCAGACCCAGAAGGGACATGAGTAAAAAAACAAAAACAAGAAAAAGTTAATGATTTTTTTGCGAGAAAATTAAAAAGTATGGCAGAGAGTAAATAAGCAAGACAAAGATGTAAATGAAACTCAAACCAGCTTCTAAATGACCAGTAAAGGCGATGGATGCAAAAGAAAAAGTCAGTGACATGTTGGGAAGAACTGAAGGGGAAAAGCATTACAGAGACTTTTTCATCCAATAAAGAAGAGTCCTGAAGATGCTGATGGGCAAAGACATATTTGAGCTTGAGAAAGTTTTTCACCTTTGTGAGGGATAAACTTGTCCAGCTTTTTCCTCAGTGGTTTAGTATCTCAAGGGTATTGCCTCATTTAAGCCCCATCTTAATCTTCTTTATTCGTCCTGTCACCTTTGAATGTTTTCCCATCTTCTGTATCCTTCTTGAACACATGATATTTTTTTTCTTCCAAACTTTTTTTCTTGCACTTGTTCCCCTGTTGCTACCTGTTTTTTTGTTGTTTTTTTTTTTGCACATCTTGCTTTCTAGTTCGTCAGGCACCACCAATACAATATTGGAATAAAGAATCTCTCGAGTTTAAAATTTCCCTCAGTAGAATAATATCTATAAGCCTAAAACCGAGCATGACAAGGTTACCCCTTCAAGTTTTAGAACTTTGATTACTATCTTTGAGGCAGAGTTGCTTGTATTGACGTATATTGATTTGAAGATCCTTGAGGATCTGTATATAACATTCTGTGTTGTTGTATACAATGACAGTTGCTCCATCTTCATTGAAACTTAAACTTCATTGACTATGCTTTTCTATTTAAAAAGTTAGTTAATTAGTTAGTAAGTAAAGCACAATAAACTTTGTTTTCTTTTCATCGTCAAAAATATGCTGCAGCTTAAGAAGAATATGAGCAGATTTGTTACACATCAAAACCTGCATATACACCACATAATGCCCGACTCCAGTAGCATTTAAACTTGTATAATAATGCATGATTAGGCTTTTTTGTCGACAAAGAGATGTGACATTAAAAGGTTTTGAATGGTGCTGGAAAAATATAAATGTAATACATGAGTGATTATAAGCATAATAAGCGTAGTTCACAATATTTGTACTTACACACATTTTTTAATGTCTTGTAATTACATTATTTCAGAAATGCTCCCATTATTTAATGTGTTCCTTTGATGCTAGTTGACCTTCAGTATGAGTCTGCCAATGCATGATTTTTTTTAGCATGTAGAAATCTGCTTTGCCATGTGATGTAATCGCTTTCTGTTCAGGGTAATTTTCAACTTTTACCCAATGACTCCTGAAGATTTAGGCACCAGTACACTTGTTACCCTGCACGGACAAGATTGTATATATGATTTATGAGTAGATGAGGAAAACCCAGCTGGGAAAGATATATCCTTTAGTAAAAGTGCGTTTATTGCATCTTTTCTAATTTTCTATTGTGCCTCCCCACAGATTTTTTTGCCATTTATTTCATGGAATTGTACAACTTTGGTATAGTAAAAACCTGTTATTTTAAAAAGGGTGACTAAGACAACGGTATGTCTTAAGTGCACGTTTATAAAAATGTCAGGTTCTCTCTAAACCAACACACTCTGAGGGAAAAGGCTGGGATTTGTAAGGCTTAACTCTGGCCATTAACAAACAGGAAAAACAAAGCCTTGATTATTCAAACATAGACGCCACTATGCGGCCTACGGTGGGAATTCTGATCTCGGGCATCAAAGATTTCCAGCCTGTTCACTGAGCTGTTCTGCACAACACAAAGTTTCTTCATCAGCTTCAGTTGGTGTCTTAAACTATGACAGATCCTGAAAACATAAAAACAATGCAGAGGAAATCAATTGGTCTTTCAAGATGTTCTTTAATGGTGTAATTCATTGGTATGAATACAGGAATGTCAGTTGAAAACTACAACAGTACTGTCTGTAGACTTTCCATGAGAGCATCGCAGCTTGCAATGTTATCCAGGGCTCCAGGCATCAGAGACGATTACACTTTGGTGATATCTCTTCCTTTCTTCACCAGAGGTTCTCACTAATTTGATGCTCTGGCGAGGAAGATTGTTGGCTTTAATACAAATCATGTTTCAATCGTTACTTGAAGACCTTAAGCCCCGGCGTCGGCTCTCTGGAGAGCCGTGGTAATGAGGCCTGCTGGGATTTCAATCATTTTTACATCTGTTGAAAAAGGAGAAAAGGAAAATAGCACAGAAAAGAGAAAAATCAACCCCCCTCCCCCCTTCAATCCTTTTTTTCATCTCCTCCCCTCTCTGTGGAAAAAAATATTGTTTGTTTTGAGGATGGAGATTAAAAAACTAAATGAAAAGCTTCATTTTTCAAATTCAACTTTTGTTTTTCTCAATTTATTGTTGCCCTTGCAGTCTGTCGGCGCAGTGCCTCAATACTAAAACCTCCCCACACCTTTCTTTAAAGCCCACATCTGTCCTTCCCCCTTTTGCTGGAGAAATAAATTGTGTATTATGGTCACAGACGCCTTATTATTACACAAGCCACTCATTCTTGGGCTTAAATGTAATTATGTGCTGTTTTCCCCTTCTGTACAGAAATTTTTAATACACACGCCGACACTTGTTTTTAGTTAGATAGCTTCAGAAACGTCCTCACCTTTATATCCATTATTTGCTTGGTTGACAATTTTTCTCAACTCTAGGGAAAGAAATGTCTAACTTGGTCGGCGTGTGTCCCAGAGAACGAGTTTCTAGGAAATTTACAATGCTAAACAGCTTAGAGGGGTTGCTGCAGCATTGCAGCTCTGAAGTTTAGTCATCTTTATTTGCACCTTTAATAGCCTGGACTCACACATCCTGGTTGAATATGTTTGAAAGAACATGAAAGAAAAAATACTTTTTGGTAATTCATTGGCTCAGTTGGTACAGTTGCCCATAAAACAAAAGTAAAATAAAATGAAAAAAAGAAGTCATCAATTTCTATAATTTCTGTCAAGTCATAAAAAAATGTATTGAAAGGTTTGAGGTGTTTTGCTGCCAGTGTTCTTTCCTAGGTTTTCCACTCAGGGTCATCAGAGTGCCATGTGGCTGGACTGCTCCAGTGCACTACAGTCACAACAGCTGATTGACTGGAGTGTTGCTCTCTCAGTGCCAGTTTTCCTAGTTGCTTCTTAGAACTTCCTTCGTGTTTCCTTATTGCTTCTAAAAGCCTCCTAAAAGTTGGGCTCCCACTGATCCTACCGCAAAGGTAGTTTATTAAAACAATGGAAAGGGAGCAGACATCCTCACACAAGGACTTTTTTCCGTAAAGAACAGTTAAAACTAGTTTTGTACAACACAGTGTATGATGTGTCAACAAGATTACAATGGTTTTGTTTTGTCCATAAGTTGACGTAACCAATTTCTGTCCAAAATAATGTGCTGTTGATGCATTGCATTGCGTTTCAGTGTCTGTACACTGTTTGGAGCAATGATTTTCTCATGCTCCGTAGTAAAAATGCCTTTCAGTGCAAGTGTGAATTGAGAACACCCAGCTAAAATTTGAATTTTTGAATGATCTCTCGACTGTCGTTTGATTCAGCTTGTTACATTCATCAAAAAATTTGGATTAAAGCTCATTGCTCACAAACTCCTTTCTCCCTAAACTGCTGCTCAGAAAATTATAAATTTTTATGCCTATTTTACAGGAATATTGACCTCCTCTCAAAGTAAAACTTCCACCTTGAACAAAGGAAAGAGGCTCATAGACACAGGGATGAGGTGAAAGGCGTTAAAGGGTAAGAAAGGGTGGGGATTAAAAAAATTGTAACACACTGAAGTATAAGTGTGCTTTGTTCAAATATGCTTATTAGGAAGTTACAGGTCTGGTTTAGCGTTTGTATATTACCATCTAGCTTTCATGTACTTCTCGGAGAAAGATTTGGGCTTGTGGACTCTTCAGTTGCTGCTGTGTTATTTCCAGGGATTTAGGACAACTATTTCCATCTAACCAATGGTCTTCTCTCTCATTTCAGCTGCCTGGGATCTAAACAGGACTGGAGTAACAGTGTGTACATTATGTATTAAGTGTCTATGAGCATTTTAAGCATTTTGAGTAGGAATAAATCTGGAGATGCTACTTAATTCCTTACCAGGACTTACATTTTTCAATATTGTACTATAAATATATATATGATTTAATGTTTTATGTGTTGTAGTTACACTTACATTAACTAAATAATTCTACATCTACACAAAATGTTCCACCCAGCAAAGCATTCTTAAAGCAAGTTTTTATAAATACAAGAAATGGTTACAGTTTTGAGTAATTTTACCTTAATATGAAACAGTAGTGCCTTGAGTGATATTAATACTTTAAATTTTAAGATCTGTCTCACATACTGTTGGCTTTCTTGCCAAAGATAAAAGCGTTTCCCAGTACGCACATAAAAAATAGAAATACATTTTTTTGTGGTATTTCAACTGTTGCAGCGAAAATATTAGGATTTCCTTTATTTCTAAATGTGTATTCTTTAAAATAGTCATCTCAGTTATATGTATGGCAGCTGGAGCAGTCTGTGATGCCTCCTATCTGAGCTGCTCCTGGGAGCTCAGATCTGGCTGCACCTTTTAGCTGAACTGAAGTTTGCGTTAACATTCCACCTCCATGGAGGATCAGAAGTTTCCTGCAGGGAGATATCTAACCCAGAGTGGTTTCATACCTCCCTGGGAGCGCATGCCCGCCCTCTCTACTTCCATCAGAATCTGACTGCTACTCTCTGTTCGAATGATTCCTTCTGTGAGTGTTTCTCTTTGAGCTGCTCCTCCTGCACCAGGTATTGACAGTCGGCTGGCTTTGCTTGTCACTTTGCGTTCTTTCTCCATCTTATTGGTTCTCTTGGTGGAGAGCTATTGTGTATTCCAGCTTTCGTATCTCAGTTGTCAGTTTGGTGTGACATTTCAACCCATTTGAGTTGTATTTTATTTCCAAGACCTATTTTTCTTATTTTTTCCTTCAGATTGACAGTAGAATCTCCTTTTCTGTTGCAGGACTGAAACATTATTACCAAATGATATGCAAAGCTTTGATGCTGCTGTGATTTATCTAATAAAATGCTAAAACAAATTGTTTAAGTTTTAAGTTTAGATAATAAGGTATAAGTTATAAATATAAATTCTCAATGATTACCATGTTGGAAAAGTAAATATTAATTTGCTTTTACAGACTGTCAGTTGAGAAGAGGTCAAACTTTAAAAAAAATGTTTTATTACTGAATGAGGCAATAATCGCTTTTTTATTGTGACTGTGACTTTAACAGCTCTTGATCCCCGCGTTCATATTGTCCTCCATCACCGTATTCTCCACTATTTTGAATTTGGAGAATGAATGTGAGTCTGAAACTCAAATCGTCATCTTTGGGTCCTGCAAATGTCTTTTTTTTGGTCTCAGCAAAACCTGTCTCACCAAGTCCTGTTGCTAGAAGATTACCAGCTATGACCATTTCACCACTGTGGTTTGCAAGTGGGGTGTTTGTTTTGATATTTATATTTTTGCTTTTCTCCAAACATGGAGCCGTGTAATATGTCCCAAATCTTTCCAAAGGACCCTATTCCTGACATCCCTTGAAACATTTTAGACAGAGGACCCAAAGATCAACCCAACACAATAAAAGACAGTTAAAAGAATAATTAGATGGGATCTGCAGGCAGCATATTAACAAAGGACTGTGGAGTCTGCTATAGCATGCTCAAGACTTTTTAACCTTTATGTTACAAGGTTTTTAGCAACAAGCACAGAGGATACATAGTGACCCACAGCCTTCTTGCTGCTTTCTGACTGGATTTCCTAGGTGTGAGTGTGTGCGTGAGTGATTGTTTGGCCTGTCTGTCTCTGTGTTGCAACACACTGGAGACCTTTCCAGGGTAAAAAGTTGTTAAGTTGTCAGTCAAACAATACTGTTTGGGTTTTGCTTGGCAAACACCTGGGAGATAAGCTTGGGGAGCTCTTCAGTTTATTTTATTTATATAATTTATATAATTCAAATATTGAAAGTTAAGCATTCAGTTTTCATTTCACAGATCCATCATTTGGAAGAAAATAACCTCTATTCTCATTAGGTATTGCCAGACTGCTTTACTGTTTTAAACGATTCCTAAACCTGCTGCACCAATTTCCTGCTTTCTGTTAAAGATTAACTAGTGACCAAATGCATTAAAAACAGTTAAATCATGAAAACTGTCACAATTCAGTCAATCAAATCTGTAAGTAAGATAAGATAAGATAAGATAAGATAAGATAGACTTTATTGATCCCGAAGGAAATTGTGTGTGTGTAGTGAGGTAGATCAACAGATAACCTGCTCTCAAAAATACCCAGTATGTCAGTTCTGGTCTAGCAAACACTCTGCAGCAGTCCGTCATTGCAGGAGTGACAACTAACCTCCCTGAGCGGCAGATATTGATCAGTGCATTCACGCATGTGAAAGCTTCTCAATGACATGCATCAGTTTGGGTTCAGGGGCTGGAGTTTGTTTACCCATATTTGAACAATCAACAGGTCCAGACAGCAGGGACGTGTCTGCCGCAGAGTTGAAACTAATTTATTTTTCTTCAAGGTACTCAGAGCTGCTTCTGTTGTTTTCCAGGTCAAGTTCAGTCAGGATTTAGGATTAAAACTTTGTTAGTGTACAATTTAACCAAAGTGCAATGCACAATCGTGGTCAGCAATGCAATCGTACATTGCATCCTTGAATAAAATGAACCCTAATTGTGTGAAAAATTGTGAAATTGTGCTTTATTTCAACCGCTCCTGAAATAAATTGAAAGACTCTCTTATCTAGCTTGAAACGGTCTGTAAGCTTAATGGGACATCCTTCTAACTGACTAACAGACTTTGTAATATTTTGCTGTGCTAGTATTTTTCTCAGAAATCACTAGCCACAAGGAATGGCTGTGTTGCACAAGGAGACTTCTGCAGTTACTACCATGTAGCTTGACCCATTCTTCTACAATAAACTGCTAAACATTGCTTAGGTTTGAACAATGGTGCCTCGCTTTGTATTATTGAGATCTTTCCATTGTCGAATGTTTTCCATGTTCAGTAGGATGAGAATTTTGGTTAATAGAGGACTAAGTATAAATGTCTTGCAGTTTGGAATCCTTTTCTTTTTAAATGTCTGTTAAACTGCAGCTGGGGGTTTTGACACTGACTTCCTTGTTTCCTGTAGCAGATTTACCTACATTTTTCTAGTACCTTTTGTAACTCCAATTTTCAGTCTTTTAGATAATAGTATCCAGGAAGCACAATTTTTGTCTCATCAATCCAAACAAACATCCAGGCTTATAAACTTGCATTTTGGCAAATTTCAATGTGTCAAGCAAGGCAGATTTTTATATCTGCAAAAACCCCTCAAACCCTATGAGCTTTGTGAATTTACTTGTCGTTCTGCACCTTTTTAAATGCTTTTTCCTTCCACTTAATTTTCTTTAATAAAAATCTCTGTGAGGGCCAGCTTCTCAAACATTATTCATTTGTGACTTACCCTCCTTCTGGAAAGTGTCTGTTGCTGTCTGCTGGCAACTAGATCCGCAGCTCACGTATGGATATGTAAACTAAAATATTACATTTTTGTGTCAAAACTGTATAAGGCACACCCAAACATCGAATGATACTAAAATAAATTGAGGTTTTGTCTGTTGTCCAAACAAGAAGAATTTTAAATAAACCCCTCTGCTTGTAATTATTCTTTATTTGCACTTTTAACATTGAATTACTGAAGCACATATTTTTTTATTACAATTGATAAACTTGATAAACCTTTCTTATAGCTCTGTCCACTGTTCCCTCCTTTCTTTTCTTTGGTCTAACACAACAGTAGCTTCTCAGCTCCATATACTCCTTAAAAAAGCTAATTAAAAGATAAAACTCCTGAAGGCAGGAAGTCTAAACATGCTTCCTGTATGTGAATTACTAGTCTCTATAGGAGCAACAATTCTGTTTGAACTATTTCATTTTATCCATTTAAAGTCATGTGTTTTCTTTTCACAGTCCCATACTAAAAGCATGCATGTCCAAATGACAACATTACGTTCCCCTTCAATACCTTTTTTAGGAGAAGTACAGTATTGTTTCAATGAGAAGCAAGTGTTAGATTTCTGAAAACATATATGGAAAGATTATTGCATGACATTTCTGTCTGTTGAGTGATTCGAACCATGTCAGACAATTAAATTATGACTAAAACTTCTAACAATAAGATTTGTTAAGCACCTTGTGTTTGGCTTGTACTAGGATGTCTCTTACTCATTTTTCATCGTTGGTAGAAGGTTGACAGTTTTCTGTTCAGTTTTTTATCGTGGCTCAATACTGCCACTGTGTGATCACAAGCTGTGTTGCACTTTTACTCATTTTCAACCACTTCCCTTACCATTTCAGTTTAGATTTTAGTATGTGATCACCAAAAAGTATGCTCAGAGATTAGCATTACTTCAACTAAAGAAGAAGACAAAAATTAATGGTAAAAAAAGTTTTTAATGGAAAGACTACTCAATAGGGTCTGTGAACAACACTTCCATTCTGGTCAGGAAGGCGGACCAGCGGCTCTACTTCCTCAGGAGGTTGAGAAGAGCTGGACTCGGGAGCTCAGTTCTCACCTCCTTCTACAGATGTGTGGTGGAGAGCGTCTTGTGCTCAAGCATCAACGTGTGGCATGGAAGCTGCTCTGCTGCAGACAGGAAAGCTCTGCAGAGAGTGGTGAAGGCTGCACGGAGAACTGTTGGAGTCAGCCTCCCCAGCACCACAGACATTTACACCTCCAGATGCAGGAAGAGGGACTCCGGCATCATGAAGGACCCCACACACCCAGCACACTCACTTTTTGTCCCGCTCCCCTCAGGCAGGAGGCTGCGGAGCATCAAGTGTAAAACCACCAGACTGAGTTACCTGAAGCTGTGAGACTCTCAAACACACGCAAGGACAATTAGAAATGAAAAACACTTTCTCATTTAACCGGCACTGTTCACTTTTATATCACACTTTAAAATGACACTTTAAAATTGTCACTTAATATGTCACTTGCACTCCGAATTTTCATTGCAGCTATATCCGAAGTCCCATATTGTAGATTCTGTGTCCATATTGTACATTCTGTGTAGTCAAATCCTATTCTCGCATAGTTCTTATATTTTATTATATTATTTAAAATTGCTATCAGGGTGTAAACTGGACCGGGGGATTAGAATTTCGTCCCACCTCATGTACAACATGTGATGTGATGACAAATAAAAAATAAAATTCCTTGATTCTTGGGATTCATGACGGGGAAAGCACTGACTCCCTAATTTGTGGTAAAAAAATAAATAACAACAGTTTAAACTTCTATCTGGACCTTGATTGAAATATTTAATTATCTAAGAAACCTTTAACCCTCTACTGCACAGTGTTGCCATATGGCAACAAACCCTTTCTTTCACCAGTTCTTTAAATTAAAAAATAAATATGTGCTCTTATTGGTCTTAAATTCATGTTAGAAACCTGGTGGCAACCAATGATATGCTTTGATGACATCCCATGACACTATGCTTCTTTGTACTATCAGTCTTTCCTCACACTTTTGATGATTACAGTAGCTGCAGAAAGGCTCCTGCATATGTGAAGATTTTTCTCAATATCTCATATTTCTGCAGAATTTAAAAATATCTACATGCATCTGTGGTAATTTCTTACCTTTTTTCAATCATTGTCTCATTGATTTGATGGGATTCTTACCTTTTTATTTAATGAAATAGGTATGTTGCCATATAGCAACATACACACTGTGCGGTAATGGAACCATATTTGCTAATCCCAAAGCAGAAAAGCTCTTTCAGAAAAAGACATTTGCATAGGTGCACTATTATAGTTGGTTGTATTTTGCTCTTAAATGCATGTTTTTTGTTTATCTTTATAAACTAAAATGTAAGTAAAATATATATACACTTATTTTGTTTATGAAATGAACACATCATTATTCTATAGCAAGGCTAAGAGGAGGGCTGAGATGTACAGGATATAGGTGGCTATACCTTCTCTTGAAAGTGAGGATGAGTTAGGGATAAGCAACGAGGAGTTTGAGAGGCAGGAGTTTGAGAAAAAATTAGTGGACTCAGAGTATGAAGAGACAGGTGTGATCAGTCAGTGATCCTCCTCAGCACCTTTGCTGCTGCAAACCCTACTTCCCAAGTGCAAACGTGGGACAAGTTGGCAAAGAGGTTGGGGACAGTGCTGTTCCCCAACATTGTCACTGTCTACAACAAAAGCATGGAGGGGGGTCGATTTATTAGATTCCCTCATTGTTCTGTACCGTACCATGAATAGATCCAAGAAGTGGTATCATCGGATTGTGTTCCACTTCTTGGATCTTACAGTGGTACAAGCATGGTTGCTCTATTGCAGAGATTCTGATGCTGTGGGAATTCCTCAGAGAACGCAGTTGAGCTTACTTGACCTCAAAGTCAATGTGTCATTTTGCATCACAAAGGTGAGCAAACAAACCACAAAACAAAAAGGATTGGCCCTCACAGACTTTGGATATCCGCATCGAGGAGAAGCGTTAGAGTTCGTATGAATTTGCATCAAATGTTTTGTAAATGTTGAAATTATACTTAAAAAGGTAATACATAAAGCTCTTGATAACATTTTTTAATAATAAAACTATTTAATTTGTAAAAGACTGTTCTGTAATCATTTATAAAAACATTCATGCAATTTAGGGAGAATACACAATGTACTGGTCCATTGTCGAACAAAGTTGCCATGTGGCAACATACCCAAAAGTACCCCCTTAAAAAAAAATTTGAGAAAAAATTTAGAAATATGTTCATTTGAGTCAATTTTATATGTTAAAAAGCACTGTCACATTTTATTTCCATGATTGCATAATAATGCATGCAGTAGAGGGTTAACTTTCCCTAGAAGCCCAGGGTTTGGAAACTCTGTTCCATACTGTTCAACAATATGATAAGAAAAACCTATAAATATTAAATATTATGTCAGATGTTTAAATGTAAATTATTTCTTTGGCTGATCTCTCTCTTTTGTATAAAATCTTAGATAATTAAATGTGTATTTTACCTTTGTTTTATCATAATGCAGATATCCTTCTCCACAGACATATCTGTCACTTTGTTGTAAAAAAAAGTTTTTTTTTTTTTGGCTTTTCCTTTTAAAATATCTATCAGATTTGACAGGTATGATTGCCCAGGAGGAGAGTTTTCCTGTATCAGTTTGTTTTACCTGCTGTTTTTTTATTTCATTTTTCGTATTTTCTGAATTGTTTTCTTTCTTTTCAATGTGTAGAAGAAGAGCACCTTTTGCACTTTGTGACTATGCTTTATTGTTACTACACATTTATGACTGATAAGAAAGACTTAATATTTTAGACTTTAGACGCATGCCTCCTCTTACACAAATCACATGCATGACTAGTTACCTGGCCTATTTTAGACGGAGTGGGAAAATTCTGCATGTGTTATTAAACAAGTGCAGTTCAATATATGTAAAAAGAGAAGGCAGTAGGCATGCCTACTTAATTGACTCCATAAAAGATCTCAATCCAAGGTGAGGCTCAGCTCCTCTCTGCCTAACTCGCACTTCTTCCATGTATTTCAAAAACCAATGTATAACCTTTGTGATTTTTACTATAAAAAGTTTTAATATAAAAACAACAAATTTATTTCATCGTTAGAAATAAATCTACTTCTGACATCTTAACGGGTGTCAAGTTGCTTACTCAGTAATGGTGTAATTAATAGCTGATAGAAAAAAATTACATAATATGATTAACAAAATAAAATATATGGAAAACTTTCCAAACTATGGTAATTTCAGAAAAGCCACTATAACCTGCTGGAGACCAATATCTAGAGGAAATAGTATTTAAGAACAAAGCAAATTATCTCCAGTAATGAAACTTACCATCTTTTTTACTTCCCTAAAAGTAGCTGTAAATGTTCCTCACTTAGCAAACTGCCCAGAGGGTGGAGTAGCCCAGCACTATTATTTTTAAAAAGTGCTAAAACTAAAATGCACAGTGCAATAAATTTACTCTTAAAGGGGATTTTTCTTTTTCTACAGTGACTTAAGAAAACAGTAACTGTATTCTTATTGTTGGAACATTAACTTTTGCCTTTGCTTAGACAGGTGAGCCTTTAAATGCTTTAGATTTTGTTCTTGGTTTTCTTGACCTCTCATGAGTTATGGTTGCTCTTTGAGTTATTCTGCTAGGCCAGTCGCTCATGTCCCATGTTTTTCTACAATGTCTTGCTTCTGCTGGTTTTTCAGTGATATTGCTTGTACAAATATTCTTATTTGTTATTTAAGGCATGAACTACTTTTTCACAAAGTTCTAGATAGTTTGTTCTTTCTTTCATTGAGAAAAAGGTGTTTCTTGTTTATTTAAAATTTTCTTGAGATTGATATGTAAATCTTTTTAATAGTAGGAAACATTTAAGTGCAAAAAATGTGACACTAAAACAATAAAACACATAAATCATGCTGCAACCGTGTACAGGAAAATATTGGGAATCTTAATCTCGGGTTCAATATTTTTATTTTGTTTTTCTAAACGTAGTGTGATCCATATATTTTTTCCCCCCCAAATATTGAACATTTCTATGGTGATTTGTGATGTTTCAATACATATGTGTCAAAATATGTTTAATTAAAATGCAGAATAGAGAATAGCTATAGCCCTGTGGGTCATTTTTGTTTTTATGTTTTTTATTTTGATGAGAAATTCCCAAGAAAACAATGTTCAATTCACAAAATATGCTTGTTGTAAATGTCTGACTGACTGAGCTAAAAAAGAGAGGATGAACCACAGTGTCTCCTTACAGCCAGCAAATAAATCATACATGCTATATTAAAGTCTTCATACACACACATCTAAGGGCCATTATCATCATAGTTGTATTATGCTATGTTAATTTGTCAAGCGCTCAAATCCGGCAGAAAAAATTAATTGTACTTGGCTCCAAAAATGAATTTCCACTTGATTCCAGTAGGAGGACCTAAAGTATCACAAAAGAATGTGGGACACTTGAGTCTCAGGCTCATGGCTTCCTGTGAACTTTAACAAATGTTCGCCAAGAGAATAGTAAATATGCATAGTTGATTAGGTATAATGGATCCGTAAAGTACAATTACTGAAGTCATGTCATAGATTGTCTCACATAAATTTAAAATCTCTAACTTGTTCAGTTTCAGATTCTTAATCCTTTGGATGATTTTTTTTTTTTTTTTTGCTGTTGCTCTAAAACATTATTTGCCATTATATACGCAAATGCATCAAATTGTGCATTCAGCCACAAGAGTCTGCATAAAATGAGCTTCAAATGATATCATATACAATAAGAAGTTTTACTGTTCGTTTAAATATATGTATGTAAACAAGTCCTTAGTCTATTTACTGTATATGCTTGAATGAAATGGAGCTTCAGTAGGCTGTTTTGTGGTGTGTTTGTCATAGACATACTATTTGCTTGTGTTTTATTTTACAATTAAATAATAATAATTTAATTTTTAATGTCTTCAAAAACATTCAAGAACTCTAATTATGTATAATTGTGGGTTTAAACTGATTATAAAACACGTTGTTCTGGGGACGTTATCTATTGTTTGTGGATGACTATGTTTTAATTTTATTGTTTAGCTGTATGACCATAAAAAACAGTTTTATTTAGAACCTGGCTCTGATAAAGTAGAAATGTGTTTGGTAAAAAATAAAATAAAATTCTTTTAGCTGTTTCCAGAGTTTACTTGCTGTACATATAGCAGCCAGTTCAAACAACAAACAAACAATAAAACTTTGAAAACCTTTCGAAAAGCTGAAGAACTATTGATCGAACCCACTTTAAAGGCTTCTACACTGACTGGTAAGGGAAGGAGTAATGAGTGATGACGCAAAACTTCTGCCCAGTACTTTTTTTGTATTAGAATAGATGTGGACAAGAAGACCTTCGTATTTTTAAACAGGCGGGTGTGTTGAGCTGATTTGCTGTTTCTGTGTGTGTTTACACTCTGACCTCTGCTTCCTGTGGAGTCAGTGGGTAGTTGGTAGCCCAGAGTCCCTGGTGGGACCAGCTGTCACGGCCCTCATTCAGGGTCGTCCAGCTCAGACTGTGGGAAAGCTGGAACTCTGGTTTATTCCACAAGTCTCTAATATCTTAACAACCACCTCCCTTTTTTCATCCTGCTTCCTGAACTTAAAGACTGAATTTAAAACTGGTAGGGCTGTGAATCCCCCGTTTTGTCCCAAAATAAAGTTTTACAGTTGAGATTATGTTTTGTTCTCTCATCTGTTGTAGCAGAGTTTCTGCAGCATCATTTGAATCTCCTCTGCAGCTAAATGTATCACATTTACTGGGGGGATTTCCAAGCTTTTACGTTTGTGCATTTAATTGATCTCACAACAAATCAACCCTGATGGATGAATAGACAGATGATTGGTTGTCTGGGTGCATGGTTGGCTGAGCACACTGAGCACTTAACCCCATTGCTCAATACCACAACGTCATCAGCACCACGGGCCATTACTGTTCAGGAAATATGTTGAATTATTCAATCACTTCCTCTCTGCATTCTCCACAGGATGCAAACCTTCACAGGAGAATCACAGCAAGCATTTCGGCCTATGCGTATGTGCTTTTTTATTAGCAATGCTCAGATTGGGTTAGATCGTGACCTACATTAGTCAAAGAGGTTTTACACTTTAAGAAATATAGTTTTTGGACTTATTATACTTTTTATATCATGAGGTAAAAAAAAAAACATCAGAGTATTTCATTTAAGATTTAAGATTCTATGTGTTAGATCATTATAAGTGCAAAATTTTGTCCGTGTTCCGTTGCATGAAATTGAGTTTACAAAACAGCAGAATAAAACCTCTCTTTGCATGCAGAGTGAAACGCAAACTAAGTTCCGTAGGAGGCAGTGACAATTTTTGACCTGTGTTTCCCTAGTCCTTTGTTTGTACAGAGATTATCTGGCAAATGAAAATATGCATCTTTGCTGACAAGCTCCTCAATGAGCAGATTTAGCCATTTCTTCCAATTAAAATCGAGAGGCACAAACAGAACAAGGAGATCAAACGTTCCTCTTGTTTGGTGAAAACTGGCCCTTTCCTTAGATTGGAAACTTTTTTAAACTGATTTATTCATCATGTATCTGTGATTTGAAATGATTTTCCTATTACTGTAAGTGCCTTAAGACAACATCTGTTGTAAATCGGCGCTATATAAAAAAAATGATTCTTGACTGTGTGTTTAAGCCCAAGATCAAGTGAATGACAGCATCATTTTAAATGTCTCCAGAGAATATTAAATAGAAAAGTAGGTAAAATGCTGAGCTTTTCTCTGGAGAACCTGGGAGGATCCACAACTCAGTTGGAAGAATCCATTGCCAAGCCAAAGCGGTATGGATGAGCAGGCGGAGGAGACTATTTATTAAAAAATAAAATAAAATAAAAACATATAAAAATCCTGGATGCAAATTGCATCAAGCCTTGTAGGGGGACAGTAACGGAATATGAGAATAGGCAAATTTCAGTCTTTCTGGATTAAACAGTAACTATTATAATTTCTGACATTTTAGTTTTTCAGGTTTAAAGTCAACAACGGTTCTTTTTCTCTTCATATACATCAAGATTAAATAACCTGGGGTTTTTTTGTTTTGTTTTTTTAATGATTAAATAGTTGCAAGCCTAATATACTTCATCTGTCTTTGAGCCAAGCTTTGTGCAGTCAGGCTACCATTGGTTGTTTAGGGTAAGTTAGTTTTTTATTCCTTCATGTTTAAGAAGAGTAAAATCAGGCGTTAGAAAACCAGTTTAGGGTCTGTATTTCCGCTTTGCCTTAAATTCTAAAATAGCAGGAATTTAAGTTCCTAAAAAAAATTGTGAGGAATGAGTTGGATGAAAGGGGAAGGATGGATGTTATTTCCAGAGGGTGGGGAGAGGAGATGTTTGTCATCCCAACAGAAGAAACAGGAAGACAGTTAAAAACGTTCTCCTGACCTTTTGAACTCTACAGATAGGATTCCCACCCTCCCCCATTTCGGCTCCCTCCCTCGTTCCCTGGATCTCTTTTTGAGGCCAAGCTCCCTGCTTACGATCTTTATGTCGTGTTGCTACAAAAGTCAATCATGTAATCCAAAAAACATGAAAATAAAGCAATAGTGAATAGCTGAAGGCCTGTTCTGGTATAAAGTTTCTCATATGTGCAATTTAAATGTTCTCATGCTAAACACAGAAATTATTTTTCTTAGAAATATGGCACCATTTTAAGCTAAACAGACTTTTAAAAGTTATTTTATTTGTTGTAAAGAAAGATTGTAACTACAACAACAACAAAACAAAAAAAAATGATTCTTTGGGTGGTGTGCAGTGTTTTTGGTTGCAAGTCCTGCAGCTTCTTCAGTGCTCTTCTTTTCTTCTTCTATGGTTACAGACATGGCTGTATGTCCTTTCATAGTCATTCTGCTGAAAAGTCTTGTCCTTTAACCTTCTTGTTTCTTTTACTCGCTTGTGTGATTCAGTGATTGACAACTCCAAGGCAGATGATTATTTTATCTGATTTGCATTGTGATTGACTCCCATGGACCTCCACCAAAAAAGTAACAAACAAAAAAAAATAGCTAATAGCAAATAAGGTTTGTGTGGGTACAAATTATTGCAGGGTGTTGACAACAAGCTCCAAATCATCAAATACCTCCTAAAGCCCCATACTCAAATACCCTTGGGCCTTTTGTGGCCCTTTGGGTATCTATTAGTGGCCCATAAGCTGTTTTGAAAAGTTTTTTTAAATTATTTAAAAAAATACAAATTAATTAATAGCACGCTCTTCATTGAAATCGCGCGCCGCGATCTCAATACGAGGCTGGGGCTTGCCTCCATGGCAACATAAACAAATACCACTACAGCCGTCCCAAACTGAGTCACTCTCAGCAGCAGCCACATGTTTATGGACCGGAGCAGTAATCGCATGCTCGAAATTTGCTCCAAAAAGAAAACTGGACAGTCAAAACCGCCAGTTCCAACCAGAGTTGACAGAAAGTTCATATTCTTACAATGTTTGGCTCCACATACAAATTTGAATCTGAGTTCTCAAATATGAACATAATTAAAAAACAGTAACGAGCACATGCATCAGTGTGTCTCCCTGGCAATCACACCATTTAAGCCCAGGTTTAAAACATTGGCCAAAGAAACAAGAGGCCATTTCTCCAATTAAATGAGACATGTGAAAAATGTGAAATAGTTCTCGAGATGCAGTATGTTATTTTTTTGGGATCTTGAACGGGGTTATGTTTGGTTTTATTTAGTTATTTATTTTAATATTTGCCCAAATTAAAACTATATTTTTATTTCAGGTAATATTTTTGTTTTTAATAAAAAGGAAATAAAATTATAAAGTTATAAAATATGTTATAAATGTTATACGTATGTTATATTGTAATGATACGTTACCATACACGGTCCCAATAAATGGCACATTGAGTCATTGAAAAAAAACGGCCTCTCATCATTTCTATTTGAGTACCCCTGTCCTATAGGGTTATTCTTACCGGATACTTACAAGGTTTCTTTATAGTTATTTTTAGCCACAGTATTTTGTGGAAATATTTTTGGCTTAGGTTGACGATTGTTGTGAAATGTTTGCTAGAAAATGGTGGGATGAAGGTACTTTTGGTAAATAGTACATCACTGCTACACAATTTGACCTAAAGAGGAAAAATATAAGAAGCCACAGTAATGGTCTTCCTTCTTCTGAACCAATATTTTAGAAGCTTTTAACCATACGGAAAGACTTACGTGAACTTGCTTAAATATAAAATATAGAGTCAAAGATTTTCTTATATTGTGTAAAGTCTAACAAACTCTCTCTGCCCTATTATATATTCATTAGGTTTTATTAGTTAAAAAATTGAAAATTACATTTATATGTAACTAATTTATATAAGATCACCCTATAAAAGTAAAAAAATTGAATTAATAAAATAAAATCCTTGTTTTATATTTATTCAAATAAGTACAGAGAATGGAAAGTGTAAGATGCAGTGGTTTAGCTGTAATAAGGATGCTTCACATTCTTTAAAGAACCGATTAAGCCATAAAATCATAACATCAGTTTCACTACAGGGGTCATAGGTCATGGTTAGCAGAGACAGCACTGAACCCCCACAGCAGAACCAAACCTCTGCCAATATCACCTTGGACATAAAATCATAGACACATGAGCTGGTAAACGGGGCTTATTGGTAAAGGGTCGTGGCGTGCGTGAAATATTGATGTGTTTTATGACACTTTTATTGCCCACACAGAAAAACTGTCAGCAGAATGTGTGTGTTATCCTTTTTTTTTTATAAGTGCAAGAGTAGGGATGCTGAGTGTCGTCATGGTTTGTTTGAGTGTGTTGGTGGAGGGTTCACCGAAATAAATGCATTTACTCTGAACCAGCCTTGATTACTTATTTATGGGCCCAACAGAGTAAATTGAGGGGAGTGGAGCACCAGGATGTGGGAGCAAATTTGTTTGACTCCTCCTGTTAGATTTGAACCGTAGCTGATTTTAATGTTTCCAACAATGCCACCAAATACTTAAATATACTGAATCTACATTGCATTAAAATCTATCATTAGTAGAACTTCATACTAGGTAAGTCTTTAACTCAACGAAATATGGGGACCCGTAACTCCAAGTATCCTGTGCTTCGTTCATCTAAATAATATGCAAGCCTATTTTATGGTCCAGTGTATTTTTAATGTTAGAGAGTTTCCACTGCCAGTTGGGCTCTAAATCAGCACATGGGGATAAACCCAAATGCCTAATGTTGCATCTCACTAGAAGGAAGACAAACAGGACTAACTAGTATGACGCAATGTGTCATAATTGCTGCAAGCAGTGACATTTTTCTGTCCACTAATCCATGGATTGTGTTGTGTGAAGCCATTATCCCCACCCTAGTCATACCATTTTAGTCTTCTGGCACCACAACTGAAGATGGCCCAGAAATAGAGCAGTGTGCATCTGTTTTATGGGTCAATTTTAATAAGGAAATGGACAAAATAGTATATTGATCCAGAATTAATAATAATAATAAATGGAGTAAAATTCAGTTTAATATTCCAAAGGTTTTCAATCTATGGATCCCAAGCCAACTGCAGTTGTTCATTGACTTATAGCCCTGTCTCTTAATATGGCGACTGTGGTCATTTGAATTATTTGAGTCATTGACTTTCAAAGTAATCCCTTATACTAAGGAAGCATGTACCAGCAATACGTAGTAAAGCTTTCCCTTTAAGAGAATGAAGACTTTAACAAAACCTAAGGTTTGAGTAAAAAGTCCACATTAGTTTCTTTTTAAGCTTGCTTGCTTTTGCACAAGGACATTTGGACAGAACTGGATCTCAGACTACTAGTACTACTGGCTTTATGGAGATTAAAAGAAACACGACTAAACAATCAGATCGGTCATGTGGGATTCCTTACCAGACCTGTTATCCCTATGACCCAACCTTAGATAAGACTGGATGAATGGAAGATTACGTATAATTGTTTTTAAAGACATTGACGTCCCATCAAATAGTAAGATGGAGAAGCTGCATTATAAATCACTTCTTATGAGCTCCACTTTGTTTGAAAACAATTGCTTTATTGGTTCATCTTTTGCCAGGAGGGCAGCAGCAGCCACACCACACTGATAGGAACAAATAAACTCAAACAACATTGGTGCTCTTTGCTTTTACTGAGTGCTGTAAAATAAATACAACATGGTTATTGTTAGCACAATCCTTGCAACCATTCAAATAAATATAGATAAAGCAAACAACAGCAGTGGAACCAAGTGTGAAATGAATATTGTTTTATATATAATATATTTATTTTAGATAGATCTCTATATATTTGTTCTATATACTTTCCCTAAACTCTTTTACAACTTACAAGATGTCAATTAGCACCAGGAACGATGCTTGCTATGACCCAAAGGAGAGGTGGAGTGCTCACTGTGGTAACCTTCAAACATATAGCAGCAGATAGATTCTTGACAGGAGTGGAGGTTGTGAATGAGGAAATAAAAAAAGGAAAAAGAGAGACCAGAGGATACAAAAAGGAAGTGAGCAGAAATAGTAAAAGCCATGAAGTAGGATGTAAGTGGAAGAGGAATAAAGCGAGAGTAAAAAGAGGATGGGGGAATAGGATGTTGGTATGCAAGAAAACACCAGGAACAATGTTAGTAGTGGAAAAGATAAAAATTGTACAGGAAAGATGGAGGGGGAATGTAAGAGGAAAAGGAAGAATAGTTAAAAAGAGGAAACACAAACAAAGGCAGAAAATTTTAAAATTGAAATAAAGTAAGAAATGGATGAGGTAGGAGGAAGAAAGATGTGTTTCTATGCAGCGTCATCCATTTAACAATGTCTTCTGTTTAGGTCAATACTTTACTGCAGCTTTTTAACAAAATGTATTTCTCAATACACTAAATTTAGTTTGTCAACATTTCAGACACGACGTGGTTATAAAAATTAACTAAAAATAATGTATTTTGAGTTTGGCCTTTCTCCCACAGTTCACATCTTTATGTGTTTCTGTACATAAACTAAATAGCTAAATAGTTAAAACTAAAACAAATGTTCCTTCACAAGAACCAAGGTTTGACTGCGTCTATTGAGCCAGTGAAAAAGAGATTCTGTGCAGAATCCACCTGGGTGCGAAACATTGAAGATAATGCACTTGAAAACCAATGTTTTAAAAATGTTTACCCCAAAACTGCTGTGTCCGTAATCAGGTACCAAAGCTGTTCTGTTGCTTTAAAGCTTAGTCATTCGACGTTGCATGCAAGTGCCAGCAAAGTATCAGAACGGGTCCCGTGACCAACCTTTTCTTATTTTCACAAAGCAAGAATGTGTTTGGAATATGTAAAAACAGGTTATCATATTTATCTCTATGGATGTGGACGTATCATTTAGGAATTTATTTACCCTACTTATCATGTGATTACGTTTTTTGGGGAACTATTGGTAGGCATTACAGCCTAGATAATACCAAATGCAGAAAATGATGCAAAACTGTAATTAAATAAAAAATGGAAAAAAAGCTACAAAAAATGCTTCTCAAATAACACAGTATACTCATGGTAACCCAAAATACAGCAGTGTAAAAATAACCAATTTAAACTCTCAAAGGTTCTGTAGTTTTTGAATTTGTGCAGTAAATTATTTTCATTTCAGAAGATCGCCTGATTGGACAAAAAAGATTTTGATAAATGACTGGGGGGAAAAAACAGGACCAACATGTCCCTTGGTAAATCCCTGTAGTATTTGATAAATCCTACTGGTATTTTACCAATGAGGTTTCATTTCACTACCTTGAGTAGAGTATGTATTTTCCCAAATTATATTATAATATTTGGCATAAAAACAGTATTTGACATAGAAAAAAACATTACTTCTGCAGATAAACATCAAGTCAAAACTTTGATGAATCGCAACAGTAATTCCTTCTGTTAGTGGATTAGACTAATTTGAAATGGAGGTTTTGGACTGGTTTAGTGAATCTTTGGTTTCAAATGTGATTGAGGAGAAGTGAGGAGATCTTAAACAAAAATCTGTTTGTTATTACTGTTGTTATCTTTGTCCAAATGATTTTTTTAAATCTAATAATATACAGGTGAAACAAAAAAAGCAACAACAGAAGAAATCTGCAAGGGACCAAATACATTTTAATGAAAACTATTTGGCACTATATTGTTGCCAGTTGTGAAGCATCATTTTAAGACCTAGACCTTCAAAAGGCGTTTCTGATGGTTCTCATGGTGACAGTATGTCCAAATGTTCATATTAGCAGGATATAAGTCTTCTTTCAGCCAGCGGATAAGAAATAAAACTCAAAAACATCCTTTTTTTAAAAACCAACGCCCTCTATGAGACAACTGTGGAAAACTAAAATAACCTGATCCTTGATTAAATGAGAGTTGCTCTACAGGTTTCCAAAAAGATCACATGTAGTTAAACAGGAAGGTGTTCACTCTAATGAAAAACAAAGCCAGTGTCAGAAAGTAAAACTGAATAAAAATAGTTATATAACTAAAGGTCCACAATTACATATAAAAATATAGCAAAGAAAATATTTAACAGATCCGGACATTAGGTATGTCTATGCTTACACGCGTGCACAGAAAAGCTAAAACCCACTCAGTTTTACAACCTCCGACCCCACGCTTGCACACACACTCACAATGAAAAAAACATATGCACACACTTACACACCCAACCTTCACACAAATCCACACACAAACGTTTCTTACCTTTGTATTCATTTGCCTTAGGTGTTCCCATTTGAGAACGTCTGTTGCATTTCTCTTGCATTGAAGCTCAAAGTGCTGAAATAAAAAAGGATGACCTCATTGCAACATCAACCACCTCTTTCCCCTCCTCTTAGCATCCCTCTCTCCATCTGCCAAACACCACAACTCCTCACTTCCTGTCCGCTTTTCTCCCTCCCTCCTACACTGTGGTCTTCTATGGCCCATTAAGAGCTAACAGGAAGCTAATTGCCTGTTTGATCAACTCTCTGTGGGCTTGGAATTGGAGGCTTTTAGCTGTCTAAGCTTTAGAGTGAAGACAGATGAGGCAGGAGGGAGATACAATATAAATGCCTCATGTCTGCTTTCTAGTTGTATTGTCTTAGTTTTCTTCCATCTGTCTCTATTGAACCTTTGTTTGATGTCGTTACTTCCTAAACCTTATTCACTCTAACAACAAGCTCTTTCCATGGCAATGGTGGTTGTGAACCAAAGCTAACCCTCATAGCGCAAATTATTACCTGATTATTAGTTAAGTAAACAGATAAGAATAAGAATGGATTATGTGGATTGAAGAAAGAAGATGGAGGTCAGTCAGCAGGGCGAGGCTGGCGACAGCCTGACTTCAAGAGGAAACCCGACCAGATCCTTGGAGCTCGACTAAAGCAACAAAGCTAAAAATAAAGTCAGGGGAGGCTTCTTCTGCTGACAAAAAAAACACACGCACACATGCACACAGGTTGTACAGTAGGAGAAGACACACAAACACATTCGCACACCGCCTTGACACAATGGACACATCCTCTGTTTTTAAATAATCCCTAGGTTCAGTTCTGGGCGGAAAACATAGTCCATCCACCTCACAGTGCTTTGCTTATACGAATGAGCTTAATAACGTTTTAATTCACTCAGTCAGTACAGTGTATGGTCCCATTCTTTTGGTTTTACATTTTAGAAGTACAGTCACTTTATGCACTGTTATGTTTTACTTAGCCCTAGTCAAGCATTCAACGTCACAAAAAGATGTTATTTTTTTCCCTTTTTGTCCTTAGACTGCAATAAGTGCTCAAAATATGACCGTAGGATTCATTTCAGTGCTTGGTCTGAATTTCTGTTACTGGATAACAGAACGCCTGTTGTGAAAGACACAACACACGTCCACAGGCCTCTTTCCCTCCTATCTTGGTCAGTCACTCTTCTCTGTGCTCTGCTAGAGAGTATCTGCAAAGGGTGGGGAGGAAGGAGGTTTAACAATAAATAAATAGATTTTATCACTCTGAGATAACAGGACAGAAGGCAAAGAAAGGTTGTTCCTGTCTGAGAGTCTTGGTTAAAGGTTAAAGAGACATTTTTCTTTCAAGTTGAACTCTTGTTCTCAGGCATTAAATCTCCAACATGAACAGGCACAGTAAATCCTTGGTCCCTATGACCTGGAGATCTGAATTAAAAGTATTTTAGGAGGACAAAACTTAATGTTGGGTGTGTTGGGTTGATGTTTATAGGCAGGCGGATCAGAATGTCCCAACTTTGGTTTTTTGGTTTCCCCCAACTCTAAACGTGTCATAGCGACTTTTCCAGGTCTTTGCTTCGTAGCGGGGGATGACCAGCGTTGGGGTTGGAGGCAGAAATTTTGCGGCATACTGTATTGGTGTTGCTGCATCTGCAGCCAGGCCGTGTCATGCGGTCATGGGCACACTGGCATAGTGCAAGACACATCCTGGCCGGGGGGTAGCAGGAAAGGCAGGGCAGGCAGAGTGTCAGCACAGCAATGGTGCTCCAGCGAGCAAAGGCATGAGCTGGGCCGCAGGAGCATGGCCGATCAGCACAGTTATCCTCATCATCTTGGGCGGAACAGTGATAGAACAGGCCTTTAACACAGCACAAGCATGTACCGTACTCAACTGCACTCTCAGCAGAGCAAAGACAACGTTGCCCACAGGCCCAGCATGAAGGGAGGCGGCGGGGGCTGCAGCACTCCTGACACTTACAGCGGCCACACCGCTCACAGATGAACAAATGTTCAGCCTCCTCGTCTGTCAGGCCTTTACCAAAGGATGTATCTGACTTAAGTTCCCCTTTAGGCTGAGAGTGGACAACTGAACTGAAGCCAGAGTGAGAGGGTGTCAAACCTGCCAAAAGACGCTGGTCAGATGTGGCACTTGTCCGAGAAATCGAGGAGCTTACGGTGCTGGAGCGGCTCAGGTGGGCCAGATGAGCATGCTGCTGCTGACTTTGACTGCGGGTCAAAGCCGCAGAGAACGAAGAAGGCTGGGGGTGATGGCTGTATACTATACGGTCCTCATGGGCATAATAGAATCCAGACTGGGATGCTGGTTCAAGTGCCACCGGTCTGTCCACATAGTCATTGTTGGCCCGGATGGCACGGATCTGGTCAAGTGAGAGTACTGAGTCCAGCTCACTTCTTAGGGAATGAGTATGTTCCATCCTGATGAGCCAGCTGTGAGGAACAGGGGCCGGATGGTGGAGCAAGGGGTTCCCAAATCTCACGGGACATCAGACATATCTGCAAAAACACAGAGGAGAGAAGAAAACTTTTTCAGTTCTTAGTGTTTGAGTGATCTGAGAAGATTCAAAGCTGACAGAATATTTTTAATAAAACATTTGTAAGAACCACTTTTAAGTGTTAGAATTATTCACATAGTAAATTACAGTTTAAATAGCAAATGTTTGTGATGTAATTTTATTGTATTAATATCTCGTAAAAATTTGGCAGCAGAATCTACAAAAAAATTTCCAATGTCAACATCACTAAGAAGAATCTCCAATTATCAGCCCAACAGAGTTCGTAACCAGCCAGAACCAGAGAGACACGACTCTGTAATCCCACATCTGTTAAAAACAGCTGCTGCACTAGAGAGGAATCCCACATGCAGACTGAGGCTCAGTTAGCAGAGACTCAGACAGTCAACACCCCAAATCATATTTTTTATTTAGTATCTTTTTTACATTTACACCTGTTTTATTTCTAGTTTTAGTAGTGCTTTGATGACATAAAGCTTATTTTGAATGATATATTATTTAAAAAATGCAGCAATTGGCAATTTAAACATAAATGTGGTTGTGTAGGTTTAAATATATAAAAAAGAGGGTACATGGAATAATAATATTAATCATTCTATTAATATGAAACAGCAATTGCAAAGAGAAAAACAGGACAAAACATGTTTGTTTTGCCGTTTTGGTCATCTTGTAACTGTATGAGTTATTTCTCTCTGAAGTTTTGGTACCAACCATAAACTTACTTACCAGAGATACTTTTTTGCCTCATTTGAACATCAATGACTTGAATAACGTTTCAATAATAGTATTCTTCCATGTTTTAATAGAAATCAAATGGAAACTCTGATGGGGTCCACATTTTGTGGAGACATGGTTTTACATAATCATCAGAAAAAAAATCCTGCAATTCCATCAATACAGTTATATATTTATTTTATTGTCATATATCTCCATAATGTATCAAAATGGAAGAAGGTTTAGACAAAATGCTAACATGTGGTTACATACCTATAAAAGAACAAACTGAACTGGAGCCATCTACAACAATCACACTAGTCCTTAAAAAATTAATTGCTTCACTAATTATACAAGGTTAGACACAAAGTAAGAACAAACAGTTTCATATAATCTAAGTTATGTGTTATCCACTGGTCAGTTTTGACCAAGGGAGTTTGGCTATAGACAGGGCAAAACATAACACAGAAAAATAACACACCTTAATAATTTGAGGAGTCTTTTATGGTATCTAAGCATGGTATCCTGAAAATGAATCTCACAGGTCCCAAATAAGCTGCTGCTGTAAGACAGAGGCAACCATAATCCTACAGGGCAGCTCGATATTTTTATTTAAATTTTTAAATGTGGTGTTGCACTTTTTACACCATTGCCATAAGAGTTTTACAGGAGTTGGCGCTAGAATGAAGGATTATGAAATTTTTTTGAGTTCTCATGAAAGGAGGTGGATAAAACATACAAAGAACAGTCCAAAACAGGAGAGAAAGCCAGGCTGATAAATTTGCACACTTAGGAAACAAAACATAGATAAAAACACCACACTTAGTCCAATGAAGATTACTTGTTCGCTTCTCAGTTTTCTCCTTCCACAGGTCCAGCCATAAAGCAGCAGACAAGAAGGGACTGGTTAGAGGAAGATGCATTTTTAAAATTAGTTTAAGAGGAGAGGTCCTGGTGATTAATCTCATCAGACAGAGCGGTGGCTGCAGCTCACTGATACTCTGCTCGCCTATCAGACCATCTAATTTTTAAAAGGCAGGACGCCTGTCGTTCATTTCATGACCTCATATTTACTTACAACTAGTGCCACCCCTGAACATGGGACAGATCCTGGAAATGATGATAGTTAAACACAGAGACTAATTGTTTTCAAACTCAAGAGATATGGGGCGGATTTTCTCTGTTGAATATTAGATAATATTGACAAAGTTAAGATCTTGACTACTCCTCTGCCTTTTCTTTACATTTGAACACGTCTTCCGTGCTGTAGGCATTAAGAGTCTTTGGTAGCAGTCAATCTTGCAAAACATCTGAAGGAGCATCTGAGTGGAGATGCTGTTGCAACAAATTTATGTATTACTGTTATGAATGGATTTGCGAATGGATGAATTTCTGGGGTGCAGAGACAATATTTTACAGTAACACGTTCTAAATGACACCATAAATTGTAAACAAAAACTGTAAATCCATCGCATATGCTTCTTATGTTCTTCTTTTGTCTTATTGAACCACCGTCCTAATTACGCACCTAAACTATGCTGTGTAGCCTATGCAGATAGTCTGGAATGTGGTGCCACAACTGATCTTAAATTAGCCTTAAAACGCAACCATCACCCAATAGTTTTAGGAGCTCCATTGGCTAGTGCTTAATAGAACAGCTCTTATGCTCTTAAATGTTCTATGAAACGCTTATTTAAGGATTCTTAGTCGGGTCATCAAAAGATACAACAATAATCCAGACTTGTGTCATTCCATCATGGTGGATTGGCATATTCAAACCTACCAAAGCAGGGACATTCCTGTCTATCTTCAATTAACAGAAGTCCCACGTTCTAAGAGCGCATCACCTACACTAGCGTCTGTCATCTGTCTCTTTCTGCACTTTTCTCTATGCTGACACTCCATTTTTAGTGTTCTTAACAGAATTGCTATTTCCTCCTTCATAACATGCTCTGGATAATGGTGCCTGCCAAATGCATACAAAATAAACAATTTAAGTTTTCTTTTCTTCAGATGACCAGAATGTTACAATGGTAATTTCGTCACAAAGCGAGCCATATGTAGAAACAAACTGCAGAAAAACAAAATTCTACTGGTATAAGGGTTTGTATGCCTAATAACTATTTCTGGCTATGTGTGAAGTTCTATGCAGTTGCCTCTCCATGCGTTCAGTTTGTCAGCATAATAGGCAATTTTCAAGGTTTTGTTTCATGCCATGTCACGCCTGGGAAAGACTGAAAACTATTTATCTCAAAGCAATAACCTTTGGCTGACAAGCAGAGGTGACCGGTTGAAACCGGTTATGATTACCGCATTGAGCAGAGTTTGATTTAAACATGTTAAGAAGAGATGGTATGTAAGCTTTCATATGCTTATGCATAATATTAATAAACCTGACTTAGTTATTCTTGCCTATCAGTGCTTAGTAAATAAGTAATTTACAGGAGAAAGACTTAAAAAAAACTGCTTTAAAGAACACAGGTTGTGTGGAGCATAATTTATAAAGTAACAGATTATCTACTAAAAGTTATTTCTGATTAACTTTTATGGAGTGGAGATTCATAACGTAGTTAGGAAAATATTTTTGACAGAATTAATATTTGCTGTGCACTTTTCAAATTAGTTCTTTATGCAGCAATAGGAAGAATAATGTTTTTGTTTAAAAAAAAAATGCCATGAGAAGTCTCATTTGCAGTTTGCTACAAGTGCTGGAAACAAGCCTGCTGAAGATGCTTCAACTCAGATTAGGCCAAAACGTAGTGTACTGTGAACACACTGTACTTTTACCTGAACACACAATTTCCACTGTAAAACACAGTAGTGGCATCATGCTTTGGGCATGCTTTTTAGGAAGGCTCAAAAACTTAGATGGAAAGATAGATTGCATAGATTTTGGACCTGTGAACAGATCAATAACCTCAACTATACAAAATCAAAAGGAAAGGAGTAATGTAAACCTAATGTAAACACTATGTTTTTTTTTAAACTTTAAAATTAATTATACATTGAGAGGGTGTACGGTTACATTTTTTCACAAATGGCAATCCTTTATTTCCTATTTAACTAATTTAGAGGTACTACCTGATGATTGAGTGCCTGCTACTGCTGTTTCTTTTGTATTGCATAAGTAATCATGAAAAGCATGTTGGTTGTGATGAGCTGACCGTTGGCATGGGG
>JAVLVB010000054.1:1257786-1305896 GCA_032876305.1 Orestias chungarensis
CAGTTCTACACAGCCATCATAGAGTCCATCATCACCACATCCATCACAGTGTGGGGCAGTGCTCTCACAAAACACGACACCAAGAGACTGCAGCGCATTATCAAGTCTGCAGAGAGGACCATCGGTGTAAAGCTGCCCGCACTGCTGGACCTGCATGCCTCCAGAACCAGGAAGCGTGCAGAGAAAATCATCACCGACCTGTTTCACCCTGGCCGTCACCTGTTTCGGTGCCTTCCATCAGGCCGACGCTTCAGCCACATGAAGACCCGTACGACCAGGCTACAGAGAAGCTTTTTCCAACTTCCATTATTCTCATGAACAATTGAACAATTTATTTATATATTTTTATAACTTCTATAGTTTTTATACTGCACAAAACTGCACTTTTTAAAACATATAGAAATTAAACATGCCAAATGTTACAAATGTTTCTTTACTGTATTTTTCGTGCCTTTACTGTATTTTTTGTGCACTGCAAGCATCTGTGTAACCAAAAACAAATTCCTTGTATGTTTGAGCATACTTGGCCAATAAAGCCTGATTCTGATTCTGAAATTTAAACATGTGTTACGCATATATGTTTGTTTAAAAAAAATGGAGAGAAAAAAAGTATATATATTTTTATATTTGTATGAGATTTTATATTTTACTTTCCTCCAATAAAATCATTTTCGAAAAGAATTTTTTTGTTACTTTAATAAATCTGGAAAAGGTTAATAACAAAAGAAGCAGATTTTCAAGTTATGAGACATACATTTTTTTACGCAAAGAACGTAGAGATATCTACCTTTAATGTCAAATAAACACAGATTTAAAGCTCTTAATTGCAGTAGGATCATGATCAACATTCGCTCTCAGTCGGCTTCAATGTTTGGCTATGCTGAGTGTTACCATTGTTTTGGAGGGTGCTGCTCTGTCTGGCTCTGCTTGGGTGTTATCAATCCTATGTCCACAGCAGCTGGAAGCATACTTTGTGTGTTTGTTTGAGGGTAGGGGAGAGCATTTCTCACCATGTACAGTCTACAAATACCATGTTGTGAAGATCCACTCCTCAAAGCCGAAAATGTTGTTTCGGGTTAGTTGTTAAATTGAGTCAAGGGATGGTTTAGTGTTAGGTGTGTTTTGGTAATAGCTATGTTTAGTGTTAGGGTCAGGCTTAGATTTTACAAATGATTGGAAAATGCATAAAATTCCAATGTTGTAAATATAGAAAGACATATGGTGTCTGTGTATGTCCGTGTGTGTGTTTGTGATAAAGGATGTAGGAGGGTGGGACGGGCAGCATTCCCCCTCTCATGTTACAATTGAAGCTGTAGGATGCGTGTATCTCTGTTATTCATGAGTCACATGTTTGTTACTGTCTGAGAATTCTGGATAGCAGACTTCCCAAACACGCTTTGCATGGAGACATCTTCCAGTAAATGGGTTTGGGGTGAAGTCTGCAGCAGTCACTTATATTAAGGCTTTGTGTAAACATGTGTCACCAAGTTCAGAAGCAAAACAAATCGTAGGTAAAGGTTGACCTCAGCACAAGGTATGGTATTTAATTAAGGATACAAATTCAATTGCATTTTCGTGAATTTTTTACCAAGCGGCATGCGAGACTATAAGGATGACTGGAACATATTCATACCACTTGCACATTTACATATTTTGCCACATTAAAGTGACAAACATGTGTATATTGCATTGGAATTTTACATAAAGAGCAACTCAAACTTGTATTTGGGAAGCGGGAAGAAAATTTTGTATTATGCGTTTTTCAAAAAAACAAAAAAAAACAAAAAAAACTGCAGTGTCCTTTTGCTACAATTATAAATTAAGTACTCAAGGTCAGCTTCACTCACTCAAAACCTCTGCACCTGGAGGTCTTGAGTTGGGTAATTCCTGAATTGCAGCTAAGGATTATTTAAATTAAATAATTTATCAATTATTGTAGACATCACTTCATTTTGTTGGCAAATTTTCTGTTCTCCATGTTCAACTGCAGCTTTTTGAGTATGAACTATTTTCTGTTGTAAATTATTCTTTGTTGATTAAAGCGTACTTTAGACTGTTTTAGATTTGTGGATTGGAGTTATGACAAAAAATAAAATAAAATACATGTGATTTGGATTCTTCTATGTAAACAACCATAAATTATTTTTTGGTCAAAAAATTGTATAAAAAAAATGCTTAAAGCGGGAAGATTACACAGTTAACCAACACTATAGTTTCAAAGAATAAATCATGGTAGTTGGTTTCCTAAAATATTTTATTTTATGTCAAGGTTATGCCAGCTGCTAGTAAAGGTATAGTATACTGAAAGACACATTTTATTAGGTTGTCGTTACAGTCACTTACTAAATACACCACTAGTTGAAAATCGCAGATGCTGTCCTCGGTTTCAACTTGACGTCTATTTGTCTAAATTCCCATTTAAAAATCCAATAGTCTCTGAATAACCCACTGGCAAGCAAAGTACAGCCCTTGATTTGTGATATTATTTTTGCTATATTTCTGATGTGACATTATGTCATTGTGGGATCCAAAAAGAAATAAGAAAATGTATGGCTGTAAATACAGTGTTTTACAATGATGAATATGCTGAACACAGTACCAAGAAAAAAAATAATGACACTAAAGCAAACCAAACTGAGAGGGAAAACTATAAAAGAGAGAGCCGGTGTTTTTAGAAGTTGTCAGCAGTAACTTGAGGATAGAGCTCTGGGGGAGTATCAGTAATGACTGAGCCTCTACCCATTCTTGCCACAAAAACACTCTGTACACTCTGCCTTTGCTTCAACACATCGTTTCAAGAAAATCTTCACTATGAAATAGTTTATTTAAATAAGACACTTTGAAATAAGAAAGTATAAATGTTTTTTTTTAACTTTTATTTTAAATATGTTATTATTATTATTATAGATTGTATTATTTGGTTTCCTTGTTATTCGTTTTTTTTGCTGTTAAGCTGCTTTCATTACGAGTGCAGCTCTAATCAAGCAGTTTATGACTTGATTAGCTAAAAAGTAAATTCTACTTTACATAATGTTTTCAGTGACAGCGGTCGTCTGTTTTACACTGATGAATATTTTGTAGCTACAGCAGAACTCCCTCATGGGTTTCCTCAGTGCATGATGTTGGTTACAATGTTTTATGTTTTATATCTCTATGGAATTTATTTATATTTATAGAATGTGGTTTTCATAACATTTGCAGCTGGTATTCAGATTATTCTCTCTATAAAAATGCACCCTCTATCATATCATAATAATCCAGGTCTCCCTACATTGGCTTTGTTTATTTGAATAATTGCACTGTGCAAGTATTGCAACAGGTTATCTGTAGCACCAGATGATCTGTTGCAATGTTTAAACCATCCCTCATCCACTGAAGGTCAATTTCAGTGAATTAATTTCAGCAAATTAACAAATTCAAAAATTCATAGATCCAGAATTAAAATAAAAGAGGACTGATGGATTTTGGCTTTTGGGAAATATAATGTAAACAAATATTTAAAAAAATAATGTCTCTTTGTCAACTGTAGTGTTATTCGAGTGTTAGACATATTTAACAAACAGCATATTTAAAATAATAATTCACGATATCATTAATATGCACACTAATATTGAAATCACAACAAGTTGTGAAAACATTACTTAGAAATCCAGTTACCTTCAAATACACCAGAATGTATTTACACTACATTAGCATGTCAATGTAGCTGGACGAAGCAGAAGGGAAGCATATGCACGGAAAATATGAGTAAAACATGTTATTTTCTGATGCAAATAAGCGCTTTCTACATTTTACATTTAAGATTTGCCAGTCCAGGCCATCTAAAGGGCTGGGTGTAGTTTTGAGGGATTTAAAACACTAAATACTGCCATAAAATAAGAATTTTTACTACAGAATTGTTTTTTTTTATTTCTCCTTTAGTCTTTTAAACTGCTAACAAATTGTGGAAAAAAGCACGCAATCCAATTTGTATAATCCCAAAATGTTGTCATATCCTTTAAATATGACCTTAAACTTTTTGGGAATCCTAGATGAATTTAAAAAAGAGCCATCTATCCAACATTTATTAAATAAATCATCTACACGGGTGGTTGTGTACATGGGCCATACTTAATTCCTGAATGCATTTTATTATTTTACATCCCTAGTTTTATTTTAACAAAATTAAAAGCAGCTCCAAAGCTAGAAGGGTGACTCTTTAGCTCAGGTAATATGTTAAACAATAAAATACTGTGTTTTTTTAATTATTTTTTTTTTTTTGTGTCCCCAAGAAAAAACATTTGCCCCAACCTGGTCCCTCTGTTAAATTCAGTCAAAAACTATACCAATGATCATCTCCTTTCTAAATATTGTAGTAAAACAAAATATTGAATAAAACTGTCACTCCTCTACCTAAAAAAGGAAGACAAAGTTAGATGCGGATATCCTCCTGACTTCTGCTCAATTTGAACTCAACATACTGGACATGATTGGATTAAGCATCTGTCACTGATGACATTAAAGTTTTGCTCTATTTTAAAACAGCAGCGACCCTTTGGAATGAGAAGGAATTGCCTTTTCCTCTCCTCTCTTTTCCCATCTTCATTCCACTCCCTCTTTAGCTTTACCCTCGACTCCTTTTTTTACATTCTCATTCACCATTTCACAACTGCTGACCTTTCCCTTAACTTTGTTGGCCCTTTTGTCCTGTTGAGTCTCCAGTTTTTTATTATCATAATTGGAATAAATACAATTTTGTTAATAAAATTTGTTGTTTTTTTCAGGAGGGAAAATAAATATATACATATTTTATTTTACTGCCAGCCAACTTTTAAGTCTAAACTGCATTTTCTAGCATTTTACAATAACAAAATATGTTCATGGTTTTCTAAGTGACCCAATTAACAATATAGAAATTTTTTTTGCAAATATTTATGTACAATTATATGACCCCAGAAATTAATTTGTTCAAAACATTAAACCTCCTCACTTCTGATTTTGCTGGTTCTGAGACTTCTCGTTTAAAGATTAGTCTGGCACTAAGACCCATGGTCCTTCCTCTGACACCCTCAGGGAGCACAGCAGAATTCAATGACAATAAACTGGACAAGATACCGGATGTGCTGAATCTGACCCCGACGGAAAGACTGAAATAGACACTGCAGACCAGAAAGTCCACGCAGGGGAAGTAGCAAATGAGAAAGAGGGGAAGAACCAGAAAATGTGGGAACGGTACATGTTTGTGACGAGAATGAGAGAAGAAGAGACCAAACAACTCAGTTGTTTAGTATATAGGGGAGAGGTTAGAAGTAAATAAATAATAGAAAGCACACTTTACCTATAAGTACCTGAGGTAAAGAAGAGACCATATGAGCTATGAGCTAGTGACACAGCTTTTGAACCTTTCACAATGAACTGGATATCTTCCGTAGATTCACAGGCAGCACCACAGTTAGACTTGCAGCTGGAATAGATTTTTTAATAAATTTTTATGGAAACAGATGAAACAATTGAGATCTACTTTCTTATTTACAATGCTGGCCAATGTTGGATCAGACTAATTATCACCCACCCAAAAAAAATTTTAATCCCAAAGATTATCAACTGAAAGGAAATTAGGCTTTCCTGTAAAGGTTGCTGGGTTAGTCTTTGGCTCTATGGAAATATGGTTTCATTTTATTAGTATTCAGAATACTAATTTATTGAGTTACTCATGAGAAGCGCAATAAAAACACCCTCTTAGGATCTAAAAATCTGACAGAAAAAGTTTGGGGGTCTCTGACCAATGATGAGTTTAGGATATGGAGAGAATTGATTCAAATCTTTGCAAAAATATTAAGTATACAATACAACATATACTGTAACTTAAAATACAATTTATTAGGACTACTGACTGTTCGTATCTATTAAAATAGTGACACACGTACTGCTACATACACCTACTGTGTCTTTATTGTTTAAATGTTTTAAATTGACATTCAGTCAAACACAACTTAAAAGTGAGAATATAGACTTTTCTAGTCAAAATATGAAGATGGAATTCTTTCTGAGGTCAATATAGTTGTGACTTGGTAGAGATCATCTGATGGCAGCATGGTATAGCTTTCATAACACTGTACCCTAAGTAGTTCTAGCTAGCCATTCATTCATTTTGGAAGCTATTTGATCAAGTAAAACATGCATAGGTTGGTTGGACAGTAAATCGCAGGCCCTTATTTCTGATCTGATTCATTTTACAGATTCCTATTATAGCTGTAGACAAGCTGCCCATTGTCAAGATTGCCAAGTTAAAATACCACTGACTGCCATGTTTTTATTTGAGAAGCACATTAAGGTCAGATCTCTTGAAAACTCTGTTGAGATTGTTTGTGGATGAAACTCAATGTCTTGAGATGGCAAAGAAACCCAGTTGTTTTTTTAAAGTTTTTGTAAGGAGTAGTGTGTCATAATCAATTATGTGATGCATTAAAACGTGACCAGCTGCAGAAAATGTTTCAGTTATGTCTTAAGTGTAAAACATTTTTCAACAGAACTTTAAGCAATGCTGAAATGGCAACACTCATTTTAGGCAATGAGATGCAAACCAACTTTTGTATTATCCTTTTTTTCTGTTTGTTGAAATCCATTCTCTGCATAGATGAGTGTACTTTAAAAAATGTGCAGGAACTGAAGATTTGTTCCTCCCACTGTAGTTTTTATTAGAATAAGGGGAGCTGTGGAGTTTTTCTTTTTCTTCTTGAGACCCCCTTTAGATAAAATGTGGTGCTATTTTCCCTATAGGCTATATTCCATGCTTACTGAATAAAATATTTCTCTCCATGACTCATTTTTTTTTGTAAAAAAATAATAAATTAAATAAATAATAATTTAGAAACAAAATGTTTCCTTTACCCCGTCATCTTTATTTTTGGTTTTTAATATAAGCGTATTACTTCCCTTTCCAAACATCTATCCATTCGTCCCTCCCTCCCTGCATCCGGTTTATTTGGTTTCTTTCCATTCTTCCCATCAGTCCATCCCATCATTTCCTCATCCACCCGCCCCTCCAGTCCCTACTCTACATAGATGGATATTGACGTTCCACATCCGACCTTCAGGACAATCAATTCCAACCTCGTACGTCCCCATGCAGTTACATGTAAACTGCTGTGATGCTAAGTATTGGTTTTAGATGTGGAATAGCTGGAATAAAGCAATGCTAATCCTAAAGTTACTGTAAAGTATTTCACAGGGTTTGATTTAGAGTTACACCATAGATGCATCAAAGGGCTGATCAAATGTTATTGTTAAAACAAAAACTAATTAATTTTTTTTTTTATTAATGTAACAGTTAAAAAATAATTACAAGATGAACAGAGACATCATTTTTACAAAATCTTGTCAATGGCAATAAAACGATGACTAATTACAGCTTTGCTGTTGATTTACTTCAAAGTCTGCTTGATGAAGAGTATTATTTTATCCTTATAAGGTCCATATGTAACAAAACTCTTAAATTAGGTAAATATGTTTTTGTTTTTTTCTTATTCAATATGTTTAAAGTATCTACAATATTTAATAACAGTTTCACTCGAACTTATTTCAGCGCTGTACATTAGAACATTCTTCCAACTATAAAGGTAACATATACAAGCATTTTTTCTTTCAGTCGTTGATTAAGGGGACTTTTAAAGCAGCGTATGTATCAACTGTATGTTTTTTTTGCTTACACAAGACGTTCTAAATGCAATTCACAAGAGAAATGCTTTAATTCCAACGGATACACACAGACAAAAACAGGGTGTTGAATTACCTTGAATTCTGTTTAAGTTGTTACTTTGTAAATAAAATAACAGCTCTTGCTCGTACTTGTATCACTTTTCTATTACGGTTGTTGCAGATTTAATCAATTATTTCAGAGAAAGTGCTATTTTAGTTACTGCACACTGCAAATGCTGAAACTTGTGCTGATTCTGAAGTGAAAACATAAACTTTAAACACAGAGCCAATTGTGCTTACGCCATTATTTTAAGGTGTTTTTAATAATAATAATTTTGAAACTATTTTGTCACTCCAAGGTCAAGGCAAATCTTCACTAGATCATGATGAGATTGAATGATTACAGGATCAATTTCTGCTTACCTCTGATTGGAGGGAGATCCATTCTGCAGTGGTGGGCTGGTGCGTCCCAGATATGAGTGTGCAGTATCCCTATAGTGTGGGGAATTTCTTTTTGTGAAAACGCATAAAAAACAAACCTGTTGTTTTAGTCTTATTGATATACGTTTCTGGGTTGGGAGGATGCTCTTCCTCAATTTGGAGCACCCTGCTTTTTCTCCTCCTCCTTTTTCTGGAGCTCTTCTGGAAGCACTTTAATCAGGGGTGCTTCCCCCTCAGGTCACCTTGTTATTCACCGTTTGAAAAATACGCCTGCAAGTCCTTTTGCGCAAACTGCATGAGAAAGAGCTCTCTCTGTCTCTCACTCTGTCCTTACTCAACAGGGATTCACTTAGGAATGGGTACTCCCGATGCTGGAACTATGTCAAACAAACAGGCACATATGTGGCTTTGGTATATTTTTCCTCAGAGCAGAAAAAAAGAGTCATAGGTTGCTGGAGAAAGAATCACAAGTATCTTCACACAGGAGCTGAACTTGTAGCAGCAATGTAAGTAGGAAAGCAATTGATTACAAAGCGAAAAAGCACAGCTTTTAGAGTTGAAATGAGAGGAGATATGAGTAAGGAGTGCTAGTTAAAAAAAAACCTGTCCTCTCTGGTTTTTATAAAAACCCACACTGCCTTTCTTTTGTAGTTTCCTCTCCTGTTTCTAAGAGATGAATGACTGAGAGCTGCATTCAGCCTCCGTCTCCCTCTCACACACACACATTGACTCCAGTCAGCCCTCCTCCTCCCTTCCGGTCTCCAACTCCTCCCTCTTCCATCACTGAATTCAGCTCAATTCACTTAAGCTGTTTTACCATGACAGGGCAGACGTTGGATTTAAACAATCTCTGGTGCAGAAAATTTACACTTAAAAACTAAATCCAAGTTTGTCAAAGCAAAGCTATTTCAAAATTGCCAAAAGTACAGACTGATACTTGCAATTGAAGGTAATTTTTGACAAACTAACCCCGTTGTAAGAATAAAACTTTGACTTACATGAGGCATCCTTTCTTTTGGCTATTCTTCAAAATGGGGAAAAAAGAGAGCATGCCAAAGAAGTCCAAAGAGGTTAAATCAAGGTTAAATCTTGCCACTGCAAACAGTTAGAGATAGCTCACCAAGTTTCAAAAACAACCACAAGACACCAACTACCAGCAAACTAGTTGTTTGAAAACAATACCAGGAAAAAGGGACAGTTTTTACCATCATTATAAATGCAAAAATGCGGTTTGCTAAACTATGTTAACTTTAACTGGAACTGTATGCATTGACCAGATGAGACAGACAATGATTATTAGCATTTCTAGTGGTAAGTCCATGCTAGTAAAACTTCTTCATGCATAGTGTTGCTTAGTTATGGAAGAGGATCTAGCATCCTACGAGGTTGCTTCTCTTCTAAAAAAAAGGGAGGGCTATACCATCCTGGGAGCCCTTTTTGATGAGATTATCATAAATGAAATACATGGAGATTTAAGTGTGGATGCTGCTATATGTGAGACTAACAAAGAGAGTTGGCTGTAAAACCGTTAACACATTGCATTCACCACATACTAGTATATCTCATTTGACTTATTTGCAATCAGCACACCAGCTTGTTTCCCAGGAACAACCTTGGATTCAGTGTCTTAACCAAAGACTCATTATATATATATATGATAAAATACAGTTTTTAATTACTTGCATAAAAAGATACATCAACCCCTATCCTGTTCACCTGGGATGACTTATAGATTCCATAGGTTGTTAAACATGAATTGTAAATCAATTAAGTTGATTTCCAGTTTTGATTGTTGGAAAGTGCATTGCAACAGAGCAGATTATTGAACTGAAGTCATTGAGTTCACATTTAGTTGAGTTCTTGTTTTTGGTCAGTTTCACAAATAATTACTTTTATTTTATTTTTACAAGAGTTGGGATGATACATCAATCAGTAAGTACAACCTAATGCTGAATTAAACTTAATTTTTTTTTATTTTGTGGGTAAACCCCTAATTTATTATTTTTACCCATAAGAAAACAGGTTGTTTTCTAAACAGAAACTCTTTTCCTTATAATTGTTTTGTGTTCATTGTTGTGTTTAAGTTACCAGCATAAAAGCAACTTTTTTAATATTCGGAAATCCGCTAACCAAAGGAAAGGCTTGAAGTGAAAGGGATCAAGAAGATTGCTATACTTTCGCCTCATTCATTTGTTCAGTAAGTGACATCACTGACTGATCATCCTGAAAATGCTGCAGGACTGTAAAATAAACCCTGCCTTTAGTGTGTGGCTGTTTGAGAAAACTCATTTATGTGTGTTTGGGTTTGAACCTACATTTATTTTTTTGTCTCAGTCCTTACTCAGCAAGATCTGAGCTACAGCAAGATGCACTATGTGCATGTGCAGATTCACACACACGCACACACATATACACACAAATTAATGCAACTGGACACTGGTCCCTAATGGGGTTGAGGAGGAGCTCTGTTTCCTGTCGAGGAAAGTATCTGAGATGAAACAAACTGCTGATAGAGAGGCATTAAGATGGGGAAAAGAAAGAAACAATGAGATTATCAAAAAGAAACCAAATTCACCTTCAGTTAAGAAGTGCATTGTCTTCCCAAGAAGCATGAGGTATATTCTTAAAAAGAGATTTCAAAATGCATAATGTAACTGACTAGTTAGACAGAAGTACTTTAATGACGTACATAATCTCTTTTTGTCCTATTTTTGAAATATAAAAACTAACATTTCTCGTTACAGAACATATTTTGAGGAAGAATTAGGTTTATTTAAATATTCTGCTCAACAGTGTGAGAGTTTAAAGAAATTAAATTCATCTTTTATACTCCCAGATTAAAATATTCTCATTAAATTTGTTTAACATTTGACATAAGAATAAATATCTTATCAGATGGTAGACAAATAAAAATTTCAGCTGCTGTGCACTCACACTGTGTACGTCAATAATATAATTCAGTCAAAATGATTGACTTCCACTTGCTTTCATGTCCTTTGATTCGCTTGTTACACAGGCGACAGCAAAACAAGGGTGAGTTGAACCTTCTAAAAGGACATATCCGAAAGGATCCAACGTATAGTGGAAACCAAAGGGCCATTCCAGTTATTAGAAGATTTTCCAAATTAACTACAAGTTAAGAAAAGAAAAGTCTAATTGTTAAGAAATTGTCTAAGACAGAAAATAGTTTGGCAGAATATTCATAATGAACATTTTTCTATTAAAACTGTCTTGCTGTTGTAAACTTAAAGTTATTGTGGTAACATTTAAACACCTGCTACCTTCTGTAGATACCTAAACATCTGTACAAAATAAGTCGAATGAGAGAAAAGTAATAGATGGGGATAAATGTTCTGGGTCATGCAGGGATCAATGACACATGGCCTGATTGAGAGCATCCGGTCGAAAAAGTCATATATTCCTGCTGGCTCTCCACGCTGCACACGCTCTGTGTTTCTGCATATCTGTATATGACAACGCTGCATGCTATTGTGTGTTAGTGAAAAAACACATCCTAGGCACATAGACATCCCACCCAGGGATTAAACTTACACAACACAGACCAATGTGTATGTCATGTGAACAAAACACATGTTTTGTTGCCTTACAAAAAGGCCATTTAACTTTAGAGGGCCTGACAGTTACACAGCAGGTATAGGTGAAACTTATTTTTTCTTTATGTGGGTCAACATTTGCTGTCAGCCCTAATTTTAAATACTAGTTGCAAGTATTTAGTAGAGCTTTTTAATTGAAAAGACAATTCCAAATTCTTTTTTGTTGGCATACAAAAAACAGTTTTATTGTTTATTTTCATTTTCTTGTAGGAAAACATAACTTTGTCAAAATTTCAGCCTGATTTGAAGTGAAGCTTAAGTATTAAGAGACACTTTTCCAGCTGTTATTCCAGCCACTTCCTCCAATAAACCAGTCCCAGTCGCAACTGCTGCTGGTGATCCAGAAACTTCCAATTCATTTCAGGCTTAAGCTTCGGAGGTTCCAGGGTTATTACTGCTCATCTTAATCAATGGGAGGAAGAACATTCTGGCCTTCATCCAGAATTTGGCAAATAGAGATGAATCCAAATAAATTCTCCTCTCTCTTCCTGCTGTTTTCTGTCCATTTATGTCCTGTAAAGGACATAAATTAGTGTCCCAAAAAAACCTGTTCAATTTTCTGGTAACAATCAGAGGAAAAAAAGGGTAGATCAGTTTAACTTATTTCTGTACAGGGAGTACTGTAAGGATTATTTCATTTATCCAGAACATTGAAGAGAATTAATCTTGATTTTGTACTAGAAGGAACACTGGGAGACACGGGTGGAGGTTTGATTTGCCTTATAAGGCAAATGAGACCTCTTCCAATTGGTTTTAATGTATTACACTTTTTGTTGTTGTTATGCCATAGTTTTATATATGTTTTTCTTTTAATGCATGTCTTTAATCCTGCAGGTATTTCTTAAAAGAGCTTGTTAAACCTTTCACAGTATGGATGAAGGATTTAAATTACATATAACTTACAAATGTGTGAAAGTGAAACATTTTGTGTCTAACAAGGTGGTCAGCAGCAAAGGAGTACCGCAAGGGCCTGTTCTGATCCCTTTTCCTTTTTATGCTGTTTGGATCTTCAATGTTTGGAGTAAGATACTGCAGATCTACTCTAAGTCTGTTGTGGAAAGTTCAATATTTTTTATAATATATGCTGGGGACTATTCTCTGACCTCTGGAGATTATTGTGCAAGGACTAATATGTTATGAAATAAAGAACATTACAGACAAACATGAGCATCCTCTTCACAACAGTATCTTCAGTCAGAGGCTGTTTTAGGTGCTTCATGTTCAAAGCCAGCTAAAGAACCCAGGAGCTAAAAAAGCTAAAGAGGGAAACAAAGAGCAAACAAAAAGACAAATTAATTCTAATTAGCGGGACGTAAGGGAAAGAAAGTAAGGGGGTGCCAAAGCTAAACGTGCGTTAATTTCATTTCAACCTTATTTTTGTGTGTGTCAAGTACTATTTTTTGAGCCTGAGTCCAGTTGTTTTATTTTTATTTTTTGTTTCGCTGAAAGGCAGGATGGCCCGTGCATTCGACCTCACTTAGGGGGGGTCGGCTCCAAGCCCTAAAACTCCTAACCCTATATACAACTACTAGGTTTGAAAATGTACTTTTGATTTTAATTGAACGGAATTATAAAAAGTTTTAGTGGCTTGAAAAAAACAAGCTAAAGAAATAATGAATTAATTAATTAGGACTCTATGGGATGGTTTATCAGTTGTTGTTTTTTGCTTTGGTAAAATGTGTACAAAGATAATTATTTTACATGCAATAAAGTGTGCAAAAGAACATACATAAGAATTTACTCTCTTGTAGCTTTTTAATGTGTACGAAATCTGACTTGGTTGATATTCTAATTCAACTGACCACCATTGTTTCATTTTGTTGCATGCTTGCAGCCTACCACACATCCTTTAATTGCTGCTAATATTTGGGTGTAGAGAAGAGCAGAGCCACTGATCCATTAACTGACCAAGCAAAGCTTGATTGGCTCTTGACGATCCCCCTGAAATAGCAGGATTGGCCGTCAGCCAAACACCCATTTCCTCTGTGTCTGAGAGGAGCTCCAGCCACCGGGGCTCAAATGCATTTCCTGACTGTATAAAAGTTTTATTAATGACCAGGAGTGCATCAGCACTACGCCAGGTCGTCCGTACTTATTCGCTCAGCCTCTCATTCACTAGCTAATCAAGAGAGAGAGAGAAAGAGAATGGAGAGAGGATGATGGAAGGCAGAGTGGCAAAGAAACACAACAAGATACAAGCCAATAGGGAGAGAAGAAAAGCATTTGAGAAAGGAGAGAAACAACAGACACTGATGGATGGATGAAGAGATAGAATTAGGTAAGGCAAACCAGGATCGAGACATTACGAGATACGTATAGAAGGAGAGATAAGGAGGGTTCTCTTTAGGCTCACAATCTATTTTTTTATATGTAATCAATTACTCTGGATGTTACTGAGTTCACTGTTCTTCCTGATTGGTTAAAAGAAAACGTATGTGATTCAGCTTTATGCAGATCATTTATATAGAGCTAAATATAAAACAAATGTCAAGTGACTTTACAAAAACGTCAAATAGACCAGGAGCTGCAGTGGTCTGGGTGTGTCCCTGCTCCAGCATCCTCAGCATGTCACAGATAAGCTTTTCAATCATCCATTTAATCAAGTCAGGTGTGTTATGGCAGGAAAAAACCCAAAACAGAAGAAAGAGAACGGCGAGGACCAAAGTTGGATCATGTGAAAGTGTGAAACTAATTATACTTTTTTTTTTCTATATGGAATATGTGTAAAAAATAAAAATGCTGAAAAATACAAGTATTTAAAAACCAAAATTCAAGCTAATGCAAAATTAAGATAAGATTTTGCTGTAAAGGTGATAAAGGTAAAGATTTGACCACATTTATTTCCAGTTGAAGCGGTTAAAATCCAACACAGGTATACCACATCGGATCTATATGTTCAGAACACCATGACATCATTTGCAATATTTCATTCTGACTGTTTGAGCTTCAGCAACAACATTGTATATGAATCTGGTAAGATATTCAAAATGTCTCAAATAAATTCCAAAACACTACTTTCACTGTACAGAAAAATTATCCACAAGTGAAGGGCATTATAGGACAGTTGAAAAACCTATGAAATATAGGTATTTGAGGAAATTAGTTTAAACTTGAGTAACCTTGACAAAGAATATGAAGATTGAAGTGTCATGGTTTGAAAAACCTTTATAGGGGCAGAAATTGGATCCTGCAACATAAGAGTGATTCAAAAAGCTCTGTGATGGGCAACGACCTAAGCGTACTGTTGGAACCAGTGAAAATCTTATATTGCTTATTCAGCTGATATTCAGGTGTCTGGCTTGATTGGGACCAGGTTCTCCTCATCAATAAGGGGTTGATTAAACTTTCTGCTTAAATGCTTGTTGATGAAGTAACTTGTGAGATACAAGACAATGGAGAGTTAACCTGTAGCAATGACTTATCAATTGAGGACCAATTGGACTTAGGGCTCAAGCAATAATATCTGAGACAGAACCATGTATAAAAGTATGAAATGTCAGGATGAGTGCGTTACCATTTATTCAAGTTGAGCACTGTGCCTTGTTATATTGGCATAATGACCTAATCTCTACTGTTTTTACTGACTTGAGTTCATCAGAAATGTTTGTTTTTTCTCAGAAGCTTTCAAGTTTAGAAAAACATTTAAGGCCTTTAAAATATCTCAGTTTAATTGACCGAGTCCACCAAATGCTCTAACAAGTGGGCTGTCTTTTCAATCACAAGTTTTGTAATGCGTCATCGAAGAACTGCAGATAAACCAGAAGTGGAAAAATGGAGCAGGACATTGACAACCAGATTTGCGCAGAATCTGAGGCGATGCAGGCGGTGCATTGGTTTGCCATGGTGACGGGATATAGCTGAGCTGAGCCAAAAGGCATACATTGTGGGCTGTATCAATCCAAGTTGCTGAAATTGGTTTGTTCAACATGTTTTCTGGGCCCAGAGCCAAGTTAATCTCCCTCGACTTCAAGAGGAGCCAGTTTAGGCAGCTCTAGCATCTAGTTAGGATGCCACCTGGATACCTTCCTGGTGATGTGTTCCAGGCATGTCCCACCAGGAGGATGCCCAGGGGAAGACACAGGACACACTGGAGGGACTAGCCTGCCTTGGGATTCTCCTACAGAAGCACCCTAGAGAGAAGGAAGTCTGACTCTCTTTGCTTGAGCCGCTGCCCCCACAACCATTCTGGATAAGCAGAAGAGGATGGATGGACTATACCAAAATTAGTTGTTTTTATTTACTAAAAATAGTACAAAAGAAACAAGGCTCAGTTTGGTTGCAGTGTGTTTATTTGTATGATATTTTTTGTATTCAGACCATTTGAAGTTAGAATTTTATACAGTATCTCTGTTCAGTGTGTCACCGTTCTTCGTTATACTAAATCCTTTACCTTTCAATGCATATAAAACTGTGTTTTTGTTTTACTTAATAAAATGAAGATGTTTTGAGTGTAAAGGTTTACCTGCGAGGCATTTCGAATATGTATGTCGTGCCAAATTGATATAAAAATAAATACTAAATTGGGAGGATGTCCTTTAAAGAACATTTTACATTGGTGATCCTTTTTTTTCTCCAGTAACCATATCACACTCTCATTCATGCCAATAAAGCATATTGCTCTCATTAGAGAGGGAGTGTGAGAGAGTGCGGCCGACTGGAGTGCGTAATGGGGCAGCATTGATTATGCCCGATAACTCTCGCTCTTTGATGTGGATAATGCAGTCTCTCTCTTCCTGCCTCCATGCTGTCTTTACACTCTAAAACCCCCGGGGCTCAGAGGATATTGGGTTTACTGAAAGTGAGACACAATAAGAGTAGTGCATGTGTTTGGTGCATGAGCCCAAGCGTGACATAAAAAGGGTCCTGGAAAGAGGAAAGGAAAGACCACAAGTAAAACACCTGCAATTGAGAAAATAAATAAAGTGAAAGTAGTTCAGTGTTAAGCAGGATGTGGGACATTATTTTAAGAAATCTAAAAACTACTTATTGGAGTGAAACGACCATGCCCTAGATTATATTTATTTCTTCTATTTCATTAAAATTAAATTAGTTATTCAAACACATCACAATTTTTGTACAGTAAAAAGTATTTGTAAGAGTTTAGGCACCATAGCTGCCCACAAATAACATTTACAACAAATTGAGACCCCAAATAAAAATGTTTACAGCTGACTAGTTTCCCAAAGAAAATACCAGTTATACCTGTATATACATTGATTCACATGCTATAATGTACCCCAGATAATAGTGGGTCAAGTAAAATAGATATCAGGTATTTCAGTTTCCCAAGCTGCATTGTCTTGCAGTTATTTTGGAAAAAATCCTTGAATGGGCAAATTTTCCATAAACATTTTTTTGGTGTGTTCCACACAAAACTATATGAATAGTTGGTGCTCTATTATAATTTACAGTGGAGAGAATGAGTGTTATATGATACAGAAAGAACAGCCACCTGAACTCTAAAGGCATCGTCTTTTTAAAAATAGTTGAATAAAGGAGAGAATCTTATTTGAAAAATGTTACATGTTTCTAAATGTCCAAAACTGATGTATGTCATTATAGATGTTTAATTATAAATTTTTTCTGAAAGTTTGAATACAAGCTAATACCCTCTGTAGCAATATCTGTTGTTTTAAACAAGTATTGAGTGACTTAAGAGTGACATAACTAAAGTGCAAAGGTAAATCTCTGCCCTAAGAGTTCTCTCCTAACAGACAGGGCTCTTGAACCTTTCGGTTTTTCTGTAACAATGTACATAATAAATTGAACCTAATGCATGTTATTATTAAACTCAGTTTAACTCAAATCTAACCAAACAGGAATTATATTTTTAAACTGGATTATGTAAATTACATCCCTTTTGATTTTAAATCAAAGATTAAAACAAATCTGCACAATCTCTGAGTTTTTTGGTAAAAAAAAAAAGCTGTACTTAAAATTTACAAAGATAATTTTTTCAAATGTAGGACAATTTTTATATTTAAGTTCAGTTAATGACGGTCTTATAGTTTCCTATATAAAATGCAAAAGGCGAAAACTGACCCTGTAAACAGTTTTCTCATGAAATTCATCACTTCCTAGTTCTGTCGGTTCAGTCTTGATTTTGTGATGGATTTTGCAGTCTGTGACCATGTGGGCTTCGAGAGCACTCGCTGGAGTCAGAATGGTTGACAACCGACCAACTAAGCCAAGCCCTACAGAGCTGCAATGACCTCATTCTCTGGCTTTTAAACTCTACCAGCTTCACTCTGTGACTGCGAGATGAGAGTTAGCTGCAGCCAGGAACTGGTTTTGGTGGACAAATACTGTAGGACAGATTCTTTGTTTATGTGAGGAGTATAGCATATTTAAAATACTATGAAAGGAAAAGTCTATTGAGTAAAATATATTCATGCAACATATTTAGCTTCTTTTTGCTCCATGACCTTTCTTTTGTTGACATCAAGGTGGCTTAGTAGAAGCACCCACCTGGAATATCCAGAGGTGTTCTTTAATGCTCTAAATAAAAATAAAAGACAAACAATTTATATCCATCCAGCTTAGTCCCTCTTTAGGTAGTCATTAAGAGTGATTAAAAAGAGCCTTTGGGTAAAATGGCAGACTTGTCGTCCTGTATTTGTTTAAAAAATGTTCAACTGACATATCCCTTGTTTTTTTTTAATATGATGAATCTTGTCCTTGTGTACATGGAGCAGTTTGCTGGTTTTCACCGTCAAAATGACAAATTCAGTTGAATTGTCTGTGTGCATAGTTGTCTGTCCTGTGTGTTTCTATTGGTCATTTCATTGACTGGTGACCTAAACACAATCTGAGAACCAGAATGGTGCAGTATTAGTAAAGGTTTATAACCTATATTTTTGAAACCCCATTATGTCATACTGTTATTTCACAGGCATGAGAAATGAAAGTAGTCCTATTGTCCTCTTTGCAACACAAAGTGTTTGTGATTATCAGAAGAAAGCACAGGAAAACAATGTCAGCTTATTTTATGAAGTAAGCTGGTTAAATACTAGTTTGCCCACCAAAGAAAAGCAGGAATGTCTGACAAACATCAGCTTTATAAAATGCAAAATGTATCAGAAATCTACTGCTTTTGTAAATAGTTAATAAACTACGATAAAATACGTTACCAAACATTTAAATGTGTAAGCATCCAATTGGAGACGTTTCAATGAACGATGACTGTTTTTTTCCCTGATTTTCAGAAGTTATCAGGTTCTGTATGGCTGTTTGTAAAAATTTCATAATGGCTAAATTATTTTTAAATCAGCTTAAATGAGGACAATTCAAACTCCTAATGCAGAAATTAAAGAATAAAAAAAAAATGTTCTAACTGGAATTTAGAAACCCCAGGTATATTTACTGGACAAATACCCTGTAAAGTAAAAACACACACAAAAAGAAAAAAAATTAGCAAAGATATATTATTTTTATTAATCAAATCTCAGCTGGGACATAACTAGCAGCCTTAAAAAGGTGTAACAAACAGTATGCAGAAGAAAACTTAGAGGCAGGATTTGATCTTCTAAGAAATTGCTGTAATAACATGGAAGGGAACATATTGTTAATAATGTTGACAGTCTCTCCACAAATCAGGTCCAGCATGAAAGCTCAGCCAGCTCATTAGGAAACCCTTGTGAAAGCCAAATCTGTGTAAAGGCTTTGTGTCCATTGGGTAGCTGTCTTTTATTAATGTTGATGGGAAAAAATAAGTGTTTTGGAATGTAAACTAAAATGTTCATGTATATTTTAAAATTTTAAAACAATAAAAACCCAAAAGTTTGTCTTTTTCCGTTGTTTTTTGAGACCAGGGGAAAAAGGGAAACATGTTACCTACTTCTTGCTTTCGTTGATCAGGGGATCTAAACGTCAAACATTAAAACTTAAGTTTAGAGCATGATAGCACTAAACACTGATTTTGTCTGTTTACAGTTTTACCCATTTTGAACTTTATTTTCTCCAGACCACCTAGGCCACCGCTCTGATTTACGAACCCTATAGGCCTCCCATCATTCCTACATTATAGATTGCATCCTGCAATGCAATGTTAGATTCAGATAGATGTGACTGCTTTATTTAGGGACATTAAAGGGGCTAAATGTAATTTAACTTGAAACCACACAGACTGTCAAAGTGTTTTCATCGTTGCTCAAGAAAGACTTTCTTTTTTACCAAACAGCTTTCTAAACTCCGGTGAGACAAAACTGCATATCGCAAAAATTACATTATGATATGAAAGTATAATGAAATATTTAAATGTTAGTAGATTAGAAAATGTACCTGCAAAAAAATATAAAATTAACTGAATGCAAAAAAAGAGGTTTAAGAGCTTAATTAAAAAAAATACAGTGTATAGTTTGTAATGGCCACTGTGTACAGAAGTCAAAAACTGTGAAAATGCAAGGACTGAAAAATGTAAGTATTCCTTAAAACAAAATTCGAAAACAACTTTAGTTCAGCAAGTTGCACCAAAAGTCACAAAACAAGAATTGTACAGCAGATGTGGTGATGACATTGTGACTGTAGCTCTTGATTTAAAGGATCCCTGTACATTTGTTCCTAATTACTGTGACTGACTTTGTGTAAAACATTTGTATCACTTTATAATGTATATTATGTGGGGGGGAAAGCAGAATTTGATGTCTTCCCAATCATTTTCTATGTATTTTGTTCTACAACCTGTAGGGTAGAAATCAGTGGAGGATTGAGACTCCCACCTAGTGGACACAAAGCCTTTAACATTCCTAATTACAAAAAACAGCAAACAACATAAAACAAAAATAATCATCATAGAATCCAGAGAATATTAGTTTAAAGATTATATAATATTGCTTTAAAATGTTTTTTTTTTTTACACCAACTCAACTTGCCCGGCCACAGATCATGCCCCATTTCCACATATTCCAATATTTACCCACATTATTAGTTTCCATCCATGACGGTCTCATTCCCTTTCACGGATGCTGTTCATCACACACCCAGATCCCACTGTGTTGTACAAACTCATCAAAGCTGAATTAGAACTCAATGCACTTTTGACTCATTTAAAACCTCAACATAAAAAAACAACAGGGTTCAAATAAAAAAAACACCCAGTGAGAACATGCATTATTAAAACCAAATTTAAAGATGAGATGCTCCTCAATCAAAACATTCACAGAGCATGCACTTCCTCATCCCCTGGGCAAAAGTTGTAGCTTAGTATTTTGGTAATGGGAATGTGTGACAACTGGGATCTGGGTTCCCCCTTTTGGTTTGCTATTCAGTTCAGCTGCAAAAGAGACAAGACTCTAGAAATATTAAAATCTTCAAGCGCAACTTTTTTAGTAGTCAATGTAATGAAATATTTTTATGCACAGGCAGGAATTGACATTTAAGAGATTTTGTCAGATTGAAATAGTAAGAAAATTAAATTTTTATGGTCACATTGTCGCATTTCACATTCACTGAAAAGCATTAACTCAATAATAGTCAATAATAGATTGTTGTTTTTCTCAACTTGCTAACGGTGAATACGACTAAATTTCTATTATTGCAAATTATTCGTATAAAAATATATTCAAAACTTGGACTTAAATTGGTCACATGTAAATTGAACAATCAAAATTAAAACCTGTTGCCTCCTAACCACCAGTCTACAATCAGTATGAAATTCTTGTTTAGCTTGAACATTCTTCCCTGCACTTCCTCTGACTTTACTTCAAATAACCTGCCGCTGTGATTCTTTTTACCTTTTTAACTCAGATCTTTGTACCTCCAAGTCAAACATATTTAGCCATCCTACAATAAAACATCTGATTTTTCACTTGACCAGCTGATCTCCCCCATTTCCCAGTTGTCATTCATTTTTTTTACCATTCAGTGGATCAATGGATAGTTGAATTGGTTGTTGCATTATGAAAGTTTTGATTTAAAAATAAAAGAACAACATAGAATTTAGAGAAAAATTTGGTAGATTTTAACCCCAACCAAACTAGATTTGACCGAATCAAAGAATAACATTTTAGTAGTCCCGGGGAAAGAAAGTGAGGGATTTGAACCACCACCAACCCTGGTGCGGGGGCCAAAGGGGATGGGGAGGAGCATGCACAGGGGGGAGAAGGGTGGGTGACTTCAGGGTCTTCTTCACGTTCAATCATTCCTGTCGAAGAGAAATAGTGTGTCTTTAAGGAGAAGTAATGATTTCCTGTTTTGAAATAAAACAGATACATTTGTTACAATCCCGAAGATTTTTATTGTACTTAAATGAAGATTGCATTTAGATTTTAATAATGTGGGAGATAGTTTATTTATTCTCAGTCTAAAGGAATGTGTCAAAAAGTGAGTGATGACAGACTGATCCAGCTCACATTATTTAAAGTTCATTTTAAGAAGTGTCTCTGTTAAAAGTGGAATGTGTTCTTTTCACAAATTAACTTTTTACTGAATCTGTTGAATGTGTGCCCAAATAAATTTTTGCTAACGATGCAGTAGGCATTCCTTTTTCCTCCAAATAAAACTGTATAAACAAATAAAATTCACAGGAAGCGTGGGTGAGCTTTGGTAAATGAATAGTTAACCAGGATGGACTTCATCTCACCCGAAATAACAGGTCTTTTTATTGGAGAACATTATTTTGTCCGTAGATTATTTGGTCATTTGAAGCTTGAATTTAGGGATATAACAGCTCACAGTTCACGGCCAACACGGAGCTCTGGCAGTAGGTGAACAAGCCAGATAATTTAGGTTGTTTGTGCGCATAATGTTGTTTTTTTCAACCACAAAAAAACATTTTTTTTGTTGTGGATAATCTGATTCGACTATTGTGGCAGAACACTTACTGACATCTGTGAAACTAAGTGATATTTCACAACTAAAATGAACCACAGCTTTTATATAAGTAGTAGCTTACATATAACCTTAGCTTCCGAACACCACATGTGTTGTTTTAGCTTAAAGTGGCATTTTAGGGCCAAAAAAAGGACGGGGTCCATGAAACAATGTTTTTTACTGCTTCGTTGTTCTATCACAACAAAAATGTGAAGTCTTTAAGTGTAAAAACTGATACCTCGAGCAGCTTTCATTTATCGGTATATATTTCATTCACAAAATTGCGCCTTATATATAATTGGAAATGTCCATGCATGTCACCGAAACAATTATGTACTGAACAGGAGCAGAAGTTACATCTATCTGAATACTGTCAGACTTTTATTGTGAATTTGATCAAAAAAAGTCATTTAAGGCAAATGTGGGTTCCACAGAGTACTTAGCTAGTGAGTTAGTTTGTTGGGTTTCCATGTTAGCGTTCCCCTAACTTTATGCTTACTGCATAAATCTTTATATATATGCCCTTTTATGTGATTCAATTTCTTTAAAGCACCAATTTAGACAATTTAAAAAGGCAAGAAGTGGTGAGTTCTTCAGGGGATAATTCTATTGGAAATCACTTTCTATTGTAATGGGAAATATTAACTTTATACTGTACTGTTACAGACCGTCTGCTGACATCAACGAGTTGTAACTCGGATCGTTGCTCCAGGAGTTGGAATGTGAAGTTCATTGTTAGGGAAATGGACACAGGATTTATGGTTTCAATGCACAGTTTTACATTTGTGTGGTTGGCCTTCCTCACATTTATAAAATGGAAAGTTACTATCAAATTAACCCAAAGAATAGTGGGAATGAAACCATCTATTTACTAATGCTAATCTGAATCTTTGTGCAGTAGCACCCCTCTGCCATAAGGTGGATTGATAAAACGTTTTACTATAATGTATAAGTGAAGTTGGTAATCATTATCCCAATTAACAGTGTCTAAAGTGATTTGAATAAAGTATATTTTTAATAAAACTACTAAGTTTAGTTTAGTCTCTTAAGAGGAAAAAGAAAGATCTTCGTAGTTAAAAAATATTTTTCTCATAATTTACTTGTTGAAACAGAGTCTTCGGATCTTTGCTTATTTTTGATCTGTGCAGGTAAATTTTTTATATAGTTGCGTAAAGTCATACCATTTGGAAACAATTAAGGATTTTTTTATTTTTATTTAGATAGACTCATGGTTTACTAAACCTTCAAGAACTTCTCCGTTTATTGGTATTAGTCTTTAAAAAACATCTTACATCTTTAATACAAAGAAAAATCAGACCCATTTAGATTGGGTCAGAGTTTTCAGTTGTATCTATTAGCTAAAAATTAATATAGTTTAACTCCTCAAAGCCAGCAGTTTCACAGCAGACATCTCCTCACACACTTATACCTGTGAGATCCTTTCCCCGGTTCTCTCGATGAGGATGGTTTTGCTTTCTTTAACAGGTGAAGTGACCCGGTAGTCATCACTCAGTAGACCAAGTAACGGGTACTGGTTTTTGTACCTGCAAAGCCAAACAAGGGGAGAAGTTTAGGACTCCGATTGGTGTATTTTGTGCTTGTTACGTCACCGTAGTTGTCTATGTAATGCTACTCACATAACGAACCATCAAACTGAATGAAAAGTTGGAACAGACGTTATGAGAAATAATTTTGACAAATAATTTTGTGCACCTTGTTTAGTCCTTTAGGAAAACCTTACTATGAACTGACACTTCATCATTACATTAAAGTAAATTGTATAAATACATCAACTTAAGCCATATTGGTATTTTGACTGGTAAACATGGCATAAGGCCTATAACCTAAATCTTAATTCAAGAGACATTCAGAGCTTTGGTTAGATTTTCAATGTTATCTTTTCTTTAGACATATTAGAAAAGAACAAAAAAGAAAAAAAACGGACAAAATTGTACAGTGTTTGCATAACTGCCTTCATGTTATCAGTGGGATTTGTGACCGCTGTACCTGTTGGTGATAACAGTCCTGGTGACCTTCTGGGAGCTTTCATTCCTCTCCATCATAAGTTTTCTGATTTCCTGTGTGCGAAGTCAGGTATTAGTCACGTCAGTCAGTTTGTTGTTTTCAGAAAAACAGGCTGGGCAATAAAATGAGCAAAAAACAGGTACTCTAAAATATATCTCTGCTTGTGTCACGTTCCCTAAAACTTGCTTCTTGTATGTTTTAAGTCCCTACTTTTTAAATAGGCTTAAAGTGTTAGAAAGTATGGAGGACTCGGATGCCAGCACCCTGGAAGACAAAGGTCATTTTATTGGCTGACAAACAATGGAAAAACCTTAGAATGCAGACACACCAGAAAGGCAGCAGAAGATGTCTGAAATAAATAAAAAACAAACCAGATCACCTGGATTACATTTTACTTCCTGTATTACAATTCATTGCCCAGCGAGTTATTTTTTCTTTCTAATATTAATATTTGTATTATTTTACAAAGAGTCAAATCAGCAGATGTCTTTAAAAAATACATTTCTACTTAGACGTAAGTTTTTGACTCCATTCAAGAGAAACTCCCTACCCTCTAGCTGACTGATATGTAATAGGCTGCTGACACATTACATATCATACAGTGTCCTTTTTTTGGGGAATTCAAAAGTCTGGTTGTAATTTTCTGTACTGTTTTATCATATAGCTAGTAAAAATGACTATGCTAACATCTTACATAGTTTTCAAACTATATAACTACCACAGCATTCTCTGAAAACCCAAATCCGTCCAAGTAATGCTCATGCTAGAAACGATAAAAACTACTGTTGTACTAGAGGGGTGGGGGGGGCATGGCTTAAGTTCCCCTGTCTAACACTGTGACATCACATCTCAAGCAACAAAAGATATCAATCGGCTTACCCAGATAACATACTTTTTTTTACAGAAATTGTCTGAGAATGATCGGTAGCCTATCCATTGGACAGCCAAGGTATAAAAGTATCCAAAATATTGTCATTTTAATTTTTTTTTATTGCAATTATTTAGTAAAACATTTTGCATATCATTTTTTAAAATTATTTATTCCATGTAAACTTCAGTCTGATTTTCTATTTATTCGTAAACAAAAGGTGAATTTGAATTTGATAGGGGCCAAGTGTAAAAGATGTTCAAAAATTGGGAAAACTTTATTAACTCTCTGTTTGCCTTGTTTATGTCACACCGATATTTTCCAATTGGCAGTTTTTCCCCATGAATGTGATATTATGGGCAGGATTTGTGCAGGATGCAGCATAATCACATATTGTGAATTTCCAACGCTCACTATAACTTCAAGATTGTAGAGATGTACTTGATTGAACAATTAAAAGCTTTTTGAGCAATCTGTATGTAAATTATGTAAAGTGTAACTAATTCAAACTGAGGGAATTTGTATCCAGAGTTCTTTCAAAAGTAATGAGAAAAGAAAAAAAAATGTGTGCTAACTTCAGCTTTTTATGCAAAGTAGCCTATAGAAAGCAAACCTTCTAGGGGAAGGTTGACTTCCAGTAGATTATATCAGTCCTCTTTCATTAAGGTTAAATATTCCATAAAAAGAGGTGTTGGTCAGACAAGTGTGTCATTTATCAAACCTTCTCTTTTTCTATGATGACTTTCTCTCGTTGCTCCAACTTGTTGAGAAGCTCAGAGATCTTCAGCTGCAGAGTGGTGTCTGAGGACGACTTGGTGCTGGTAGTGGTTGTCATGGTGGTGATATGCGTCTGCAACTTCGATATCTGGTACTGAGGTCCATCACAGTGGGAGAGAAGGGAAAAATAAGCAAACCTATACAGATTTTACATGTATGAAGCAGAGGTTACAAAATCGTTATTTTAAGGGACTTTTCCCGCATATAAACATTCAAACTAGGGATGATTGACAAGTCGACATTAACATCAGTATTGTTCCAGTTGGTCATACTGGGCCCATGTTACCAACCAATGTTTATTGCTATCTTTTAGCCATCTGTGTTTATATTTCAGGAGTGGAGGAGAAAATCATCGGATGTACCCAGCCAACAATTCCTAACTTCACCACAAGTGAAGTTAAGAATTTTTGTGACAATAAGCACAAATCGGCTCTTTAGAAATTGAGCAGTACAGCTGTTGACCTTCCAAATATCTTCATTTCAGGTATAACTTTCTGTATACAATACTTGGTAACATAAATCACTTCGATTTTTATTATTTTAAGCACCTTGTATTCCATTTATTGTTTAGTGTATTCTTCTTTTAGTCTAATAGTCTGTTTTGTTTTGTTTCATGTCATACATGTGTTGCTCTCACCAAGAAAAATCCCTTCATATTGTCCTCTAATATAAATAAATATATTTAATATTGGTAAACATCAGTTATTAACGACAACACTAATAATCATTTTTATACTGTCGATCCCTAGTCCGAACACAGTATTACTTCGAAACCGTTCTAGACTCCAACACAGTCTATGATCATCAAAAAATGAAAACAAATCTATCATCAGGTTATGCACTGAGATATTGCAGAATTTCAGCTTTCATGATTTCTTCATAAGACCTTTACATGTCCGCTTTGTCGGTTTGGGTTTGCTTTGCATCTCACCCTCAGTTTTTCTATCTCCATGTCCCTTTCCGTTTTCAAAGTCTGCAGCTGCTCATTGTAGTGCTGCGCCAGCGCCTCTGTTTTGAGGTGGAGGTTGTCGTTGTTGGCTTGTCCAGCCAGCTGAAGGAAGGATGGGCAGAAGACACGAGAAGGACACAGAAAAATGTTGGATAGTCATACATTCACATATTACATATCCCAGACAACATGTCAAAAAGCTTTGGAGTATATTTCATTTTGATTGGTGAATTAAATAAGGAAAAAAAGTTGGCTTCATTTATTTTACTTCCAAACTCTAGTTTACTTTTCCCTTACAGCAACATGAGATGAATCCTGTTGTGAACTTGTTCTAAATATAGTAAATATAGTACTTTACAGAAAAAGATGAAGCATTTTGGATTTTTGGGGTACTTCACAAACGAAAGGCAAATGCTGATCTTCACCTTCTGTTGGAGCATGTCGTTTTCGTTCTGCAGCACTCTCATCTTTCCCTCAAGGTCTTTGATCCTGAAGCTGCCGTTGTCCTGAACAAAAGAAAATATTCACAAGTACACATTAGTTTACATCTAAACCAACAAGACTTTTTTTCCAGGACGATATTCCATATTTTGTACACGGCTGATCTCTACCATGTGTTGGAGCATGTTGTTCTCACTCTGCAGCACTCGCATTTTTCCCTCAAGGTCTTTGATCATGAAGCTGCCGTTGTCCTTCACAAAAGAAATTACGCACAGGTATATATCAGTCTACATTTGAACCAATGTCATTTATTTTCCAAAAAGTATTGTATGTTTTGGAGAAGGCTGATCTCTACATTCTGTTTCAGACTGTCATTCTCGTTCTGCAGCATTTGTATTTTCCCTTCCAGCTCTTTGATCCTGAAGCTGCCGTTATCCTTCAAAACAAAAAGTAAAGTGTCGATAACTATGTATTAGTCTGCATTTAAGCCACTGACAGTTTCTTTAGGAACAATGTTCCTTATTTTGAAGGCTCCGTATCTCTACCTTATGTTTGAGAATTTCGTTCTCCTTCTCCAGCGCTCTCATTCTTCCCTCCAGCTCTTTTATCCTGAAACTGCCGGCAGAGTCGTTGTTTTGGCTGGTGGTGAGCAGAGTCTCCAGAGAACGCAGTTTGGAGGTGGATTCCTTCAGAGACACCTGCACATAAATCCACATGAGCTATAAGATATTTTTACTGGTAAATCCGTTCAGAACGCTTACAGTTTAATTACAAAAAAATAAAATAAACTTCATTGAGTCATTGAAGATTAATAGGAAAAATGTGCTGATCGATGTATTTGATTATGATCTGATTATTATCGGAGTATTGAGTTACAAATATTTTACTTGTCCCAAAGTGATAAGTACCTTCAAATAGCAACATGTAAAGTGGATCAAGAAGAATTCCCTGAGAATTCCCATTGAGTCTTGCAAAAACATGTCATATACACCTCTGACTAAAGACTGTTGTTGTACGGACAGTCTTCTGACGATTAAGACTTGCTAACAGCTTGTCTGTCTGCATCTACTTACTGGAGAGCATTTATGATATTCCACAGTAACATGACCTGAATGAGACCATCAATGGTTAACAAGAACTGCTAATTCAACAAGTTTGCTTTTGCTACACCAATTTAAATCGTAGGGTTAGGAAGCCAGGTACAGTAATGTTGAGGTAGGGGATATGATCCTTGGATGAAAGACATGGTTTAAACTTCCTTCTCTCTCGGCATTCATGAACCCTCTTTTTTAACTTCTCTGGGATTTGAGGTCATAGTTAAGGCATTCTTTGAGCTTTTGAAATGCTTATCGGTTTGGACTGTAACATTGTACAATTTTGCCACTGTTATGTATCATATTAACTGTCAAGACAGTAAAGAAAACCTAATAGCAAAAATCCAGAACCATATTTAAAAACCACAGAGAAAGAACATCTGACTGAAAGATTGCTCCATTTACGACAACTTTTAATTTCATACATCTGAACTTGCAGTTAAAAACAGAAACAAAATGTCATCATCTCTGTCTTGTAAAATGCTGAATAACAGATGAATGACAGACACGGTACCTGCAGTTGCCTGTTGTTATCTCTGATGCCCTCTATGAGGGAGTCATACTGCCGAGCCTGGTCTGCTTTAAAATTCAGATCCCTTTCCAAAGACTCCTTGTCACTCTCCAGACGCTGTGAACAAACACACATGACCATAGTTTTGAGCTTATAAATTTATTTAAATTTGCAATCTGAATTGGCTGTGGAAGATGTTTTTTAGCACACATTGCAGGCTTTGTTTGAAGCAAGAATATCAAAGAACGATTTTGGCACACACTTCAAACCCTACTGGTTTTTTTGTGCAGCATTTTCACATTACATGACGAGGGTGTTAATGTCTGGCTCGAGGCATGTACAAAGATACTGATGTACTAAGAGAATAACTCAGCATAAAAGGAAAGGACATAATGTTCTGAAAAGTTTGAGAATTTCAGTAAAAGTTATTGTTGCTAAAATTGATTAGATGATGTCAACAAAAACAACACAACACTACAGGTTTTAATGTTTATTTTATTATAGCAGGTTTAACGGCATGCCTTCACTTCTTGAACCGTTTCAAACACAGAATGATTTATCCTGATATTTCCTAAAAACATGTCTGGATGTGTGCAAATTTTCCCTTACATTCGCATATAGATTCCTGATGATTTGTGTATTTTTAGAACAGTAGAGGTAAAACCTTTAACTTGCATCTAATCCGAAATGATAGTTGATTATGGTTTACTGCCATACTTTACCGCCTCGCCCTGTGTCCAAGAGGACAGCCCTTACCCGCATGTCTTCAGACATCTGCATCAGCTCCTCTCGCAGATCGCTGAAGGTGGACAGCAGCAGACGCATGTTCTTCTCCGCAGTGCAACGAGTCTGAAATGGAACCAGATGCAAAATTGAGGAAAAAAAATATATATATATTTAATTTATTTTTTTGCTCTAATGATCCATTTTCAACATAAAAAAAACATCAAACATTAGACTAAAGTGCATTAGTTTCCTCAAAAAAAAAAAATCAAGCTGCAGACATACTTATCAATTCTCTGGTCTTGGGTGAACATTTTATGTATACAATCTCACTCTTATCATCTTAAACACATTTTTTATATACTGTACATATTTTAAAAAGTCAAAAATAAACGTTGTAAAAACTGATATATGCTATGCACCTAAAGGGTAGCAGAGAGGGCTGAGTACTTCCTGCTCGATTTGATTGGTTGTTTCTGACCAAAAGAGGTGTTTTTTCGCAGAAGGCATAACCACTAAGACAAGTCAAGATAGCTTGATGTTTTTCCATCTGTCATATAATATTATGAGGAAAAATTGACAATTTTAACAGTTATGTAAATTGACAATTTTAACAGTTATGTAAAAAAATATACTTCTATAAATGCTACTTTTAACAGCAGTCTTCTTTTAATCTAAACCCTACAACTATTAGGAAAAAGAAACAAATCCTATTATGAAAGAAAATTGTCACTGCAGGTGCTGGAACAAGGACCCAGATCAGTACTAATAGCAATCCACCAATATTCCCCTGCAGATTTACTACATTTCTTGAAACTTTTTCTCTGCATCTCACCAGCAGCAGGTAACGCATCTGTTGTTTGGTCAGTTCGGAGGCTCCTTTCGGAATCAGAGACTCCACCTCCAACTTCTCCCCCTGCAAACAAGCAATGATGACACAAGCGTCTAACAGAGTGTGACTCAACTCAACACCAAGTTTCACTGCCTCACACAAACAGAAGATTCTATCATAGGATACAGCATAGATAGAATCCGGTCAAATAAGGTGTCAGCGGAGATCTCTTGTTTTATTCAACCAGGTGGGTCTCGTAAAGCACTAAAGTAAGTTTAATTTCCGGCTCTTTATGTCTCAAGAGCTCCATTTGTCTCTCTTACCTTCAAGTCACTGGTAAGGTCCCGACTGTGTTTTCTGCAACACACAGAGAGGAAAAAAAAACTGTGAGGTAGGCAGCATGGCTTGGAGGTAGCGGGGTTTAAAAGCGTTGCGTTACAAAAACCAGAGACTTTTCTCAAAGGAATCTCGAGTAAACACAGATGGGTGAAGATGATCATCTTTAACTTACTGAAAATAAACAGACTGGTCTAAACGGAATTAGCTGGTTTCATGATAATTAGACAGAAATACAATTTTGGACAAAAGTACTAAACAGTCACAGTCCATCTTAAAACCTTAATAAAGGGTAATGAGAGGATATTTTTAATATTTAATCTATTCACAGGCTATCCAGTGAGTGGACATGGAGTTTGATCAGATCTAAAACTGCCATTCTTAATAGTAAATATTGGGCTAAGGGCCCAGATCCAGGCACTGTTGTAGACGCTTAAGTTAGATGTAGATGTACTTTTTTTGTTGTGTCATGTTTGACTAAATCAAACGGAGGTTCAATAATTATATATCTGCTTTTCTGAATACTTTAAGATAACCACCAAACTCAAGTACAGCCATGTGTCTTTATTTCTTAAGAGAAAGCAGTTCCTACAATTACTTCCAAATATTAGCTAAGCACAGAGTTATTGTAGATGTGTCACGAATGGAGAAAGAATAACTTTTTACACAAACGTCTGAACCTCTTACTTAATAAGATGTGGGGGCAGCATTGTAAGGTTAAGCTGGTACTTTAGGTAAACAAACATATCAGAGCACAACTGACAATTTTTTTCTTATTATCTCTCTAGATTTCCCACTTGTGTTAGGCTGCTGATTCTGCAGAAGACATGTGTACATCTCTAGGGGACGGGGACAACTGAAACTTGACTTCAACCGGTTTAAACAAGCTCCAGATGAAACTAGCGCAGGCAAGCTGGCAAGCCACAGTCTGTCTAAAGTAACGCCACAATGGTTGTTTACTGGTTCTGGCTCAGTTAGATGTCAACAAAATTAAACCATGATGTCAAACAAATTGTCTGATGCCTAGATTTTTACAAAGATTGTCTGCAGTGAGTTGGAAGTGAAAAACAAAATCGTAAACTATTCAAAATCCAATATTCAAGTAGCTTTTTCCTTTTTATTTTGATTACCTAAGGAGATTTTAAAGCACTTAAGCTCAAAAATTGATCACAAATCCGATGGTACCACCTGACCCTCCTGATCTAAAAGATAAACCTGTATCAACGTTTCCGTCATCAGTTATCACTCAAAATGTCTTTAATAGAAATAGACTTTTAAGAGATGAGTTATGCAAGATATTTTCAAAAACATTTAGTATTTTGTTTCTTTAGTTTCTTCAGAATCCCTATAAAAAATTACAATAAAAAAACTGTCTGTCACGTTATGATCTTAATATACTAAGATTTTAAAGTTATTCAAGGGGTAACAGTTAAATGATTTCACAATAGTTTTATAGAGATGTCAGGTTACTGCATGTATTTCAAACAAGCTGCACAGAACAATGTATCACTAGCATTCTATGATTAAGCTAAAATCATCCCAACAGGGAAACTAGGTTTGTAAACAAAGTTTCATTTATGGATTAGCTGGTCATTTCTCACTAAAGGACATCCTATAAATATACATTTAGAAAACATTATCCAATGTAGCCTCATCACTGGGTGCTTTCACTTACTGTCCGCGGATTTTAGACACATTTTCCAAGATGTAGGAATGGATATCACAGTTCCTCCTGTGGACATCGGCCAGCAGTTCGCCGAAAAAACGCGTATCCAGCTTGGTTGGCTCTATCACCTCCCTCTGCTCCGACACAGAGCTTCTCTGCCTTTGCTGTGTGGTCTTTTGCTCAATGATGTTGATAATCTCCGTTTCTTGAACTTCCACTGCTTCAGTGTGCCTTCCCTCCTCATACTGCAATTCTACTGTCTCCTAAAATGTACACAAAACTTTCATTACCACTCCAGCAACAGTTATAGAATACAGATGATAACGGTTGTTATGTAGGGATGCAAAGATATGAAAATCTAGGCTGAGAACTATAACTGATCGAAGTTGTTGTTAAAGCCAATAACTGATATTTACAGATACATTTTCTCTGCTAGACCGTCATCGGCCCCATAATAATGTTAATGCTTAAAACAACAAATAACAAGTTTGGAGGAGTTAAAGTGAGGTATTTAAACCTAAGAATTTCTTTCCTAATGTCTAGCAAGGTGGTGGTAGCATCATGCATTAGGGAGTCTAAGTAGAGCAAGCAGTATATTCTTTAAAGAGAACTTCACCTCTTCTATGGAAGGTACGTTTATCTGTGTTGCATTTTTCATAAACAGGAAAACAAACATTAGCTAGAGACGCAGAAAAACAAAAGCCGAGTTCACAAGTCAGAAGGGGGGGGGGGGGGGGGGGCATACAATTTTAAACATACAGCTCTTTTGTGATATCTTGGAAAGGAAGTTTTTGCAGTGCAAAACAAAGAAAACAATAGGAATTTATGTTGGCAAAGTGCTAAAACTCTTTAAAGAGGTTAGAAAACATGCATTTTTCTTTTAAAACAAGCTTTAGGAAGATGATGCTTCAGCTGTTAACTTTAAATCCAAAAGTTAGGCTGAAGGGAACAGAGAACACAGTGTCAGGATATGAAAGGTCCAAACTAAGATCGGTTAATCGCTACATGGTGCATTGCAAAAGGTTGATGAAATAACAAAGGACTACATTCAAATTCTTTAGCTTTACCTCCAATCAATCAAAAGATTGTTAAAAACTTGGTATTCCAAAAGAACTATAATCCCTAAATACACATTTTTTTATTGCTGTGATAAAATAGCAAAACATTGTGTTGGAAGTAGCTTAAGTATAAGCGAAACAGCTTAAAACCTGAAACCAAAGACCAGCATAAAGAAGCATATTTTCACATAAGACATAAAATACAGCTGACAGAAGGACTTAGCTTTTTTAACTGCTTATTTAATCCTGCTTGACGTGAGCTAGGGTGTCTAGACCCTTCCCAAAGAAAGCACAGTGATTCCATGAAGACACTCTAAACTGATGGTTTTTTCAGTTCCCTATCTTGCCTTAAGGTCCTGTAGACAGCACGTGATGCATGTTGAGTGATGTTTATGGTCCTAAATAATGATTTCCACTGTCAAAAAGCAAAAAGCACAAAAAAGAAATACACAAAACCTGAATAGTTTGCATGGAACCCTCTTACCAAGCAGTAGTAAAACAATGGTTATTGAACAAATTTCTTTTTTAAGATGCGACAAAAACACATTTTTTGTGCAGTTCAATTTGTTTTAAAAGTCATCAGTTGTTAGTGGTTGAGTTTAAGCTAATGCATTGAACCATGCATTCTGACCAGATTAAAAGAGGATTCAATAGAGTTGATCGGATTGTCTTTAAATATGCAACCACTAACTTTTTATATAAATAAACTTTTTAGATATTTGTTAAGTAATGCTGAATCATATCATACTTCAACAATGTACTGATAGTTTTAACAAATGTGTGAAATGCATATTTTTGTGCCAAGTTGCCTACTGCAACTTTAAATGGAAATGAATTTACAATAAACAAGATTTGACTAGATCACACACGACCAACGCAAAAAAGTAACAAACTACACAATAAGTCCAATAGTTTGTTGCAATGTTAAACTTAAGAAACAAACAGAAAGACACCGTTAAGTTGAAGACCTTAAGTACTAAAATCTGAGATGTTCATTTCCTCCTTGGACATTTTGGTTATATTCATTGTACTTTGTATTTTTTTTAAATAGCTTTTGTCTGAACCAAAACCATTGTGTTTGAAGAACTTGTCTCCAAATCATGTTTCTGTCCGATACCAAAATGTCCTCCATGTACTACTAAAGACCACCCAGGTAACAATGGTAGTACTTGGTACAAGAATATTGGATTTAGTTAAATTATTAATTCCTACATTCGGTATGATTTAGATATACTTTCTAATGTTACATATGAATTTATTGCAGGATACTTTTTTTACACCTCAAAAGATAATAAATTGCTGTTAAAGTGTAAATTTACAGCTTGGACAATTTAAACTCAAATGATGTCTATTTTAGTATAAGAGTGACCTTCAGCAAACACTGACAAGGAAGACGAGGTGAGTAACACTTTAGGAATAACTGTGATGAAGGAAAAACCTATTTAAAAACGTAACTAAAAATACCTGGGTGATTACGTCTCTTTTTTAAACCACCAGGTTTTGTAAACAAGCCTGTTGAGGACAAGCTTGTGAATATCTGGAAAAACACCTCGCCCCTCTACTAAGTATGGTTTAACGTAGGCAAGGTTGTGGGTCCAATTATTTTCCTACGAACTCTTGTGCGATAACATCATGGACTATTTTAACCACTAGGACCAAAACAAAACACATGGCAACCTTTGTTACAATACGAATATGATTCTTCATAGGTGAGTTTATCAAGATATTAATCCTAGATGTATTTTCATATCCAACCAATTGTTCACGAATCAATCATTGTCTAAAGCATTTTAAGCCTAAGATTAAAAATTGTTGAAATGAGCTGAGAAAAAGACTCCATCCAATGTAAAAACAGAATTACACACATCTATGGAACGGTAAAACAAAAATTGTCATAAGTCAGCAATCCTACGAAAATGATAAACTGGAGGATCTCCTATTTACTAATAGGTGATATCTGGTTTGTTTGAGTTTGTCTCAACAGTTAACACATTTCTAAGCAGTAGGATCTCCTCCCACTGGTTAACCATGTGTTCTTCATGTAAAGACTTCTTCTTTCCTGTAAATCCTAACCACGTCTGATTTCATGATTTACCACAGTAGTAAGGACCACCTATTCTAATTCCGATGTGCTCCAACTAAATTCAAACAATAACACAAGACATTTCAATGCTGATTCTCTGGAACTGGGTGTGATTAACCAACCAGAGCAGAAATTTATGAATAGGATGCTGTACTCGAAAACATATCGACACAAAAAGCTTTCAATTACGTTGTTTTTTTTTATATTTTATTCCTAGTGAAATATTTGCACATTTTCAACTCATTGACAAAATATACAGTCCCCATAAGAGTGAATTTAGCTTATCGTTGTCTTTGAAATTTAAATCAATAGGCAATTTCATGTTATATCTTATAAGTGCAAACCAAAAACCACATCAGAGGTCTTGAGTGAAGTTTTTATGGAGATGAAAGCAAGTAATTACCCACAACTAAGAAAAATATTTTTTTAGAAGCCAATTCCCACACCTGGGAAGATCTCTGTCAAGCTATCAAACCAGAACCTGTTCCCAGTGTTTGAACAAGGGCTTAGCACCAATGGGAATAGTTCACAGGGCTTTGGTATCTGACAGCTTATGGAGTCCTAACTCTGCAGAGAACAGTGTAAAAGCTGCCAGCTGGTTTATTATCCTGCAGAGCTCAAAAGTTGCAGTATAAGTTTCAAAAGCAAGTGCTTCTGTAATGCTTTTGAATAAATGCAAATAGCAGAGGTGTCAAAATGAAATTCTGTTCAAATGGCTGAGCTGCATGCATGTAGGTAGGTGTGGGTGTGTTAGCAACACTAACATACCTACCATACCCGTAAAAAGGAAAATAGGGATAAAACACACACACACACACACTAACCAGTCTGCACACAAAACAGTTAAAGGGTGAGAACTTGTTCTCCAACCAGACAAACCAGTAGGTGTTAGCCCCAACAAAAGTGTGTGCTATACGTTTGTTTTTATTTTTTTACATTTATTTCAACTTTAGGGTCAACAGAAACAAAATGCCTTGCCAATTATTATTTTGTTATTTATTTCTGTTGTTCTTTTTTTAACACGCTTGTATTCAGTAACGGCAATGTCAACACAGATAAATATCTAGATAGGGACTAATCTTTAGTTTCCAAGAGGATAAACTTATTGGCTGGGGTTTGTCAGCATGAGGAGAAGGTGCCAGGCTGTAAAGACCACCTACTGCCATTTGTGGCTGGTAGATGTCAATCTCCAACACTCATTGAGTGAGAGGCGGGTAGAGGTTGCTGGTCTATCACAAGCCAGAGCGGCAGCTAAACCCTTAGTTCTCATTCTGCTGGATCAATCAGCAGCATTTGATACTGTAAACCATGGGATCCTACCAAACAAGCTTGTAGATACAGGCATCTAGAGCTGTGCACACTGGTTGAATCCTACCCACAATCCTTCAAGGTGTAATGGCAAGGCCAAACATCGTTGCGACACCGCCTCACCACAGGGGTGCTCCAAGGCTCAGTGTTAGGACCTCTCCTTTTTGCGATGTAGAATACTTCCCGGGGCCCAATGATTCATTTGCATAGCTTTTCCATTGCTGCTATGCAGACAATACCCAGCTATATCGGTCCTTTCCTCCAGACGACCTCTCAGTATTAACGCAAATCTCGGACTGCCTTTCATCTACATGGATGAATATTCACCTTCTCCGGTTGACCCTCTCCAAAACAGAACTGCTTGTCATCCCAGCCAAGCAAACTATTGACCCAAACAGTATCTTGTTAGAATCCCTATCTGAGGCACCTACCAAACTTGAGAGATACCTGGGTGTCATGTTCAATGAGCAACTGACCTTTGCAGACAACGTTGTTTCTGTCGCTCGATTGTGTCGCCTCTCTCCATTTAACATCAGGAAGATTAGGCCATATCTAACTCAACATTCGACACAGCTCCTAGTACAGACCTTATTCATCTCCTTACTTGACTAGCTCAACACCCTTCTAACAGGTCTTCCTATGCTATATGTTTGTTTATGTATTTAGCAGACCCTTTAATCCAACTACTTACAAATTAGGCAGTAGGCAGTCTTGCCTAAGGACCCACACTGGGTGTTTGGTGTATATTATTGCCCCAGCCTGGATTTGAACTCAGGCCCTGAGTTAGATAAGGTGCCTTTCCAATTTAGCCCTAAGGCTGTGAGGTGAGACCACTACAGATGATCAAGAATGCCGCAGCCCTATTGGTTTTCAGCAAGCACATTTCACAGCCCTGTTAACTGAACTCCATTGGCTTCCCTAAGCTGCTTGTATAAAATTCTATTCACTAATGCTGGCATGTAGGGGGTTAGAAGGATTGGCACCCATCTACCTCAACACCCTTTCAAAGCCTTATGTCAACTCCCACCCGCTCCGTTCCTCCAAGGAGAGCTAAATAACATGGCCCATGCCCTGAAAAGGTCAATTTAGGCTCTACTTATCTCTGGTTCCATGCAGGTGGAACAATCTTATATCAGACCACCTAATTCTCTGTCCACCTTCAAGAAATCCTTGAAGACCCAGCTCTTTCAAGAGTATCTCTTGCTCTAAAAACTCTAAATGCACTGGAACATTATTTATTACCTCTAAGCTTATAGCATTCAATGTATGGTACTTTTGTAATAATTGCTTTAATTGAATGTTCTAGGTAATTTTAAATGCTCTTCCAGTATACTGCAAGTGACTTATAATTAGTAAACTGTGTTGTAGTTGAAAGTTCAACCCTCTTTTGTAAGTCGCTTGGGATAAAAGTGTCCACTAAATGTAAATGATACACCATTTGATAAATAGAATAATTTTGAATGTATGCACAGTATGATTGGATTAAAATCCCTTTTGGATTAAAATCCCTTTTTGTGAGAAGTGGCTTGAGATGTGTGTAAATTGTTATCGTAGAAATAAACTACATGTATTGAATTAACTGAAACCAGACAAGTTTTGCTCTGACTGAAATTACTGGAGAACACATGGTTAAACTCTAATGAATTGCTCTTTTTAGAATGTGAACAAACTGTAACCAGTAACTCAAATGTGAGATTTTCTTTCCCAGTTTGTGGAACGGTGACATCTGATTCTGCCTTTAAAAACTCTGTGCCACCAAGTAACACTAGAGGCTGTTATTGGAGAGAGGAGTCATCTTTCCACACAAGTTCTTTGTTTGTGTCAGCAAGCTTCTTTGTGACACAGTACATCAAAATATCTCCCTCTTACAGAGGTGTTTCAGTCAGGCGGTTCCTAAGTGTTTCTCAAAGCCTTTTATAAAAATATATGAGGTTTTTTGTCTGTAACAGTTTTAACATCATGAAATATTCTTATAGCTCCATCTTTGACTACTTTTCTGTAAAAATCAAACTGGGACAACATAAGGATATATCACAAGTAAAGATATTTAAATAAAACTGAAGTAAATTTTTTTGAAAACCTTTGTTATTTAAAGTGAGAAAAAAAAGTTTAATCAACTCACAAAACCTTTGCAGCAGATGGACTTTGTATGCCATAATCTTTCCAGGAATTACACAGATGTGATTGCAAATTGCTACCTTGGGGGTCTAACATGCACTCAAGCTGCTACATGCTGGATATATGCAGGAAGACAGATGTGGTCCATGTGACTTGAAGGGAAATGTATATAAAAAAAACAACATGTTGTAGAAAATAGCATAGATATACACTCGTTATTGGGGTTTAAACTGCTCAGAGAACCTACTGTGCGTATTACAAAAATAACTCTTATAGGATGCATTGGTTTTGTTTGAAAAACAGTCAAATACAGTTTGACTGCAGTGTTGTGTAATAGAGTACCTAATGTCCATCACAAAAAGTGTGACCACTCCTTTAGTAATAACAGCAATTACTGAGCAATTTTAATGGATAAGTAATTTATCAAATAGTATCATATTCATCATGATAATCCTGGCCTTTTCTATTAAAATTGTTCCTAGCAAATTACATTTAGTCGGAACAGTATGGTTTACTAATAAACTATATCAATTTTGATTTTGTAAATCTTGAAGAGATAAAATCCTCTTAAAAAATGTATGTTACCAGGGAAAAGTCTTAATTAATGTTTTTTTCACTAGTTTTATTTGTTCATTCAATTATCAAAAGGTGAACTGGTAAAACTATACACTAACTTGACTTGTTAATGAAGAGAAGGTGTAAAAAAATCTTTAAGACCTTCGAATTATTGCAAAGCATTTGCCACGTTCCATTCCTCACCACAAAGTGACACAACCCTTCACTACTCTATAATAAAGCCTTCATACACTCAAGAGGAGTGGGAATAAATAATAAACTTGTTTAGCAGTAAAAACAAAAAGAGTTAGCAAAATTGTGGTTTACCACAGCCAGATAATCCAGGAATCTCAGGGATGTGAGTGAAATCGGTGCAGGGTACTTCTCACTGACACCAGTCAGGGGCCATCACTCCAATTAAACTGACTTATCAGTCAGCAGAAGTATTTGAACAAAGTGTGACAGCTTTAAACTGAGTCCCCTTAAACACTGACAAAAGCATATTAGTTATCCTAGAAATCAGATTTGAATACTTATGCTTTTTATGCATTACTGAAAGCAAAGGTGGATACAGATTGAGAGATTATAAATTGAAAAGTAAGCAAATGTTGAAATCCAGACGTATCAGCAATTGTATTTACTTTGCTAAGATAGTTGTCCTGTGTGTTATCGTGAGAAAAGGCTGCTGAGATATATCATTTTTTTTTTTAACTGATCTAACAACGTCATAGCTTGGTAGGATGTTCATGTAAGCTTGTACAAAGGGAAAGGGTTCAATGGATTTAAAATTCAAGACCAAACAAGAAAACAACAGCACCAAAAGCCAAATAGGGCTCAGCTTTATTGTGCTTACCCAATAGAATTTCTTCATTTGTATGAATATGCTGACATGTTTCCAATACATATCCACCCTAAAGCGGACAACAATACCCTTCAAAAGCATAAAGTCCACATTTTAAGGCACCAGAATCCAGAATCAAGCCCATCATTAAGTTTATAACTCATCCAGGTGTGTCGCTGGCATGTACTAACCTGATGTCAGTGTATCACTGCAGGACAAGATACAGTACAAACTGATCAGGCAGTAACCTCAATCTGTCACAGTGTCGGCAGTTCAATCAGGTGAAAGAATGTAACGCATAACAGAATTGTTAAGGTGGTGCTTTTGTACGGGACAAGTTAAACCTTTGCATGTCCTTTTTACTGAATATCAATAGCGGCTATCTATCCTATATACAAAGAAAAGGAAAAGCAATTCAATAGAGTCAAATTACACTTCCTCTAATAGTTTTATGGTTCAGACATTTTGTACTCATCCCTTATCAGGCAGTCTTTGGTAGAGCAGTCAGTTATTAAAAGTGTATTTCTTACTTTGCTGCTTTACCACACCTTCTATTTAGGGATCACTCATCACCTTTGTGAGTCAGACGTGTGTTGATTTAGGAACAGATCTTTCATTGCTGTCAAAACTATGAAAGAAGGCCTTACATGGACTATGATGACAACTTGGTCTAAGCGCATAAAACCGTTCTGCAGGTGCATTTCTAAATCTGCGACTGTTGTCCCTAAAACTGTCCAAGCAGACAAAAGAGTAGCAACAACATTTTAAAAACAACCCTGCCGTCTCCAAATCCAACGAGTGTGATTCAACCACGGCACGATTCTATAGTTCTGAATCATTAATTTTTTTTATTCAAACTTGCAGAAATAAATTAAAAAATAATAATAAATGTATATATTGGTAATATTTTGTTGCCATTACACGGTTTTGTTTTGTTTTGTTACAATGTTGTTATACTGTGAGGATCTCCTGTTTGATACTAGACTTACAGAGGCTCCACATCACAAAACAAAAACAAAAAAACGCTTTCTGCCACCTGAAACTTTGACATTACACCCAAATAAGTCAAATCTGTAAAAGAATAACTCATCCCGAATAGTAAATCCCATTTTTGGTTGAAACACAGTTGCTGTTATTACATACAATTATTCTTCAAAAAGCCAAATCCTCGCTGAGGTTAACAGCTGTACCAATCTTTTTTTCCCACTCATTTCATAAACACACATGTGCTTCTGCCCTCCACACCCGCCAGCCACTTTGTTTTTATTACAAACGCATGCTTAGTGTCAAGACACTCCCAATTTTCTGGTTATAACAAAAAAAAAAGACCATCAAAACAGCGAAACAAACCTAGCAAATGGAGTTTTGAACAATAATATTTCAAGACCGGATCGACAACTTGTCCCGTTACAGTTTCTGAAAACATTACAGAGTGGTGTGGCTGCTCAAATTCAAGAAGTTTTTTTACCTTTTTGTCCCCACCCAAAACTAATAAAAACACTTATCTATAACTACGCTGGTAGAATCTAATTAGGGGACAAATGCCTGAGGCCTGGCAACCTGATATAGTTTTCTAAAGTAATCAACAAAAGAAAGAAACTCCTGACAGGTTAACCTAAAACGATTGGCACAAATTATAGAAGATGAAAAGGATCAAGTCATTGAAATTAATTACTGGCAAAGACTGTTCTGAGCAGGTTCGGGTCTGGTTGTCATTTCAAAAGGAGAGCGGCGTTTCAGGCAAAATACTGTTTCTAGCTGTCAGTAAGCTATGTATAAAAACCAAACAGGAGAAAGTCTAAATATTTTACACCTAATAAAATAAACCTAAACTAAAGTAATAATTGGGAAAACAGACTTCCATAAATCACAAGCTAACGGTGTCCATCTGTTAAAAGAGAGGTAAATGCAGGCTTACTATTGAGGCAAAAGAACCAGTTTAGAAATGAGAAAACGTAGGCCGCATTCTAGTAAGCTCGCTTTATTACTCTAAAACTTTGAAGAAGTATTGCCATTAAACTTGCCTATTCTAAATCTTGCTTTTTCCTGGCAAAACACTAAAATAAATTAAAATGCCAAGAAAACCAAAACAACTCATAAACTGCATGCCAAAGATATTTCATTTCTCTGTTTCAGATCTACAAAGATTCATACATATATTCCTTTTAAAAACAAAATAAGACTTAAGTGTCAGGGAAGAACAAAATTGAACTTTCTAGATTTCCAGTCAAAACTAGAACTTTCACAATACAGCAATTAAAAGTCTAAAGAAGAAATGCATAATTATTGCTAAGGTGGGGTCAGGATTTAAGTTAGACCAAATATTCAGGTCAAACTCAGAGATGACAAACATATGATTATGCAGATTCTATGCATACACAACATAAACAAAGTATTTAACATACTTTGATCAAAACATGCTTGTACATAAGTGCCTGTTAATGTAAAGGATCTTTATAGCAAAAGTATCAAAATTAATGAAAAAGGTATATCTATGAAAATATTTTCCAACTAATTCATCCTAAACCGGAGACAGGCAGGTCAAACATTGAAAACTTTTATTCATTTTTGTTTTGAATGTATTAGAAATAAAGTCAGTAATAGCTAAGGAGATATGTTTCAACGCACAAATAGGACAATATTGTCATTGCTTTATTAACTGATACTGAAAACATTTAAAGAAATAAAACCTTTTTGATAAATATTACCATTTAACAAACTGCTTGCCAGCTTCTCGATAAAGTTTAGCCTGGCTATAAGTTTGTCTTCTGTTCCTTGAGCAAACTTTACAAATTCCACTCAAAATAAGGCTTTCAAGAGAGGCTGATCCAACATTACCTCTGCTGCAGCTAAACGGTAGATTAGAGTTCCAAAGTGACATAGCAGGGATAATTACTCCTCTTCTGTTCATGTGGATGCAGTTTAGACTTTTGTGGCGTAGATATGGCATAAATTATAGTGTCCCTTTTATGACACAGGCTAAACACACAAAACCTCGCAGGTTCACATGAAAAGAACGAAAGAATCGCCTACTGTAAACCCTTCTGGGAAGCCGCCAGACACGCCCCAGCCTAACACTCAAGACTGCAACAGGAGTTCCTGTAATTGTGAGCAAAGTAATGTAAAGTGTGTGAGCGCGGAGAAAGGAGGGAGAGGCCGCACACGTATGCAGCTGTTGGCGGTGCAGCTCAGAAGTTTCAAAGACAAGAAAGTGCTCTGGTTCTGCTGCACGACTCTCCCACCTCAGCGTGCTCCCATGCTGAGGAGTCATGTTCTGTGTCAGCTAAAAGCTTTCTTTAGAAATTATATCCAGCAAAACCTCACTTATAGTTCCATAGTAGAGCAGTTTTGTTTTAGGGTCATTACCATCTTGAGGTTGGGCAAATTTTGAAACTGGATTAACTTTTCACCCCATAGCACTTGAGGAGTGATTCAGCCACTCTGAGTAATTCCAGGGTGAATTTCAACCGTTAGCTGGGTTCATGGGAGTGGCGTGTAAACATTTGTGCAATATCAGTTCCCGCCTTAATTAAAAACTTGTTTTGTTTAGGGGGTTTTTTACACCCCCCCGCAGAAACTGGGTAAATGGCACTCTTTCAGTTTCTGTTTTCAATGACCCAAGTGATTTTTATTTGTAAAAGACGCTACTTTCAAACATGTTGCGACAAGCTGCTCGCCCATTTACCTGCAGGGCTACATGTGGCTCACCCGAGGTCATTAGCACGAAGCGTCTGTTGGTGGAGTTTCAACTTGCAGGAGAGCTGACACGGCATCACATTTCTCGCAGAGCTGAAATCTAATTTGCATTCATTTAGGGGGGTGAAATCTACAAAGTAATTCACTTAAAGGTGGATTTTAACAATCATTATTCAGTAATAAAAGTTTATTCTTATATAATGTTGACGATCGCTGCTTAAAGCTGAGGAAAAACTCCTATTTCAAATTCTCGGAAAATTTGAATATTACATTAGATCACTGTTTTTGCAAATTAATTAGGTCTTCTAAACAGCAAGTTCTTTTAATGTACAATAAAAGCATTTAATACTTGGTTTCTAGCACTTTATTACTGCATCTAGGCATGGAGGTGTTCAGGACGCACATGTCGCTTCACTAGCAGTCCCTAATGTCACTAATCCTCCCCCTGACAATCCTCAACAGGTTCTCTGTGGGGTTCAGGTCAGGTAAGATTGCTGGCCAGCCAACAATGGTGATACCAGAGTAATTAAAGCAGGTATTTCTCACTTTGGCTAAGAGCCATGTCCCACTACAAGTCAAAACAGCATCTGCCTTAAGCTCGTCAGCATCAAGTCCTGCAAAATTTTCTGGTAGACGGCTTTAGACCGGATAACACCCAGTAGACCAACACTGACAGAACCGAAGGCCTGGAAAATCATCAGTGGCTGTGAAAATGCCAAACTGTACTCTCAAATCTCCCTTTAAATAGCCTTGTGTTTTTATTTCAGGTATGAATATAAAAAAAAAAATTTAATCAGATTAGGACCATTAATAAATACTCCAATTCTACACTCTGACTGTTCTGTAGTTGATAACCAACAAAGAGCAAGTCACCTATTGCTTAAGTCCTTGTTTGGATTGATGCTTGTTTTTTCTCTTTCCACTTAACTTTTCATAAATATTTATGAATAAAGCCTTCTTTAATTTCAAGTTGTTTATCAAAACTGTTTTGTGGTGTACATTCACAAGAAGGGATTTCAAAAAACATGTCAAGTCAACTGCATTTCCCCATAAATGCGTGTAATTTTGCAAAAATTCATTTTTTTTCACAGATGTTGTTTTCATTTGCTTTGAGCCTAAATCAACTAGAAAAAGAACAGAATGGAAGAAGAAAAAAAGCAATCCAGATTGGAATAAAAAACATGTAACTCTCCATGCACCGGTTTCCCGATCTCATACTCTTCCAGACGGGGAGAATGCTTAAATTCCATGTAGTTAGTGTGCTTACCTCCAGCTTCAGCTCTGGTGAGCTTGGAATGCTCTTGATGGGACTGGGTGACTGGCTGAACACTGAATGGGGGCTCTGAATGTCGCTCTGAAATAAACAAACAGAAACAAAAAGAGGAGATCAGACCCAGAATTTATGGCTGCACTGATTTGTAGTTTGGAGAAAACCCCACAAAGGCAAAGTAGGTTGAAAGGATTAGTTGTTACTCACACAAAATACTTCTTGCAGTATCTGTATTACGTAATAGATTAATGAACTGTGACAGAAAAGACAGTAGGACATTGACTTCCTTCTTCATTCTTAAAGCTTACAGATCATAACTAGGCTGGCTGCAGCTCCTAAAACCCTCCAAAAAGAAATTAAATGGTTTTTTTTTTTTTTTTCTTTAACATTTTTAGGGATTAAAAAAAAAAGAAAAAAAAAAGGAAAATGTAGCAAAACAATTGCTAGGTGTTGCTGCCTGTACTTTCACCCTGATGTCACTCTGAAGGCATGAGCAGAATAATAAATTGACTGTCAGCCAGATGTGCGCAGCTGGCGTGGGAATTAGGATCGGTTACTTTTATAGGTTTTCTTAAATAAAGCAAGAGCAGCTGCTTTAGTTGAAAGACGACCTTGGATTGGTAAAGAAAATTATGCCTAAAATAAAACATCACCAACCCTCTATATTTTTGGTTATTTTGGTTTGCTAGAGAAAAATGTAAAATGTCCACACATTTCAGGTCAGTACAGGACATTACAGCAGCTTTTTTTACAGCAGCAGGTGAATGTTAATGATATGTTTTTTTTTTCTGTAACGATTCAAATGTTTCCACCAAGTAGGTTTGGTGATGGTAGAGCAGGGTAGCATGTTCAAGATTTTTATGTTACATTATTGCGTTAATGCCAGGATATGAGGAACCGTTGTATTTTTCATACACATTTATCATATGGACCTCTGCCCAAATGTCTGCTTAATTTGAAGGCAAAAAAAAACTAATAATTTAGCTGTAATATCCCTAAAAGTTGGAACTTAAACTTTAAGGATGGAGGCTTCCTGCCAGCACATCCTTGGCATTGATAGTCAATCACAATCTTGTGCCCCAGCACCATTACTGTTACGTGAGCAAAGAAATACGACATGGCCCGCCCCCTCCCTGAAACACGTACACAAACAGCAACAAGATGGTTATTACAATTGTTTGTTAATATGCTGCCTATTTTACTCATGGGAATGATATTAATATGTGACATGTGCACATGTACGGTGTAAGCAAAACATGTGGTGAGCATTTTTACCCAAATTCATAATTCAAAAGCACAAATCACCCTAAACTTTCAGTAGCCAAAAATAAATAAATAAAAACATCTTAAATGTCACGATAATAGATATGACAAAAACCAGAGATAAACAAAATCTGTAGCTAAGGAAAGGTATAGAAAATAACATTTTACAGAAGGGAAAAGAGGAAGACGAACTGATATGATGCATTGAAATGTTTTACGGCGTGCAGAAGGAACCCTCTGTAAGCCTCTGTGAGCACACAGGCCAATGTTTGGAGAGATCATTACTGGAGTGAGAAGAGTTTCTGGCATAGAGGCTTAGTTTTTTATTTATTTAATTATTTTACACATAAAACTGTGGAGAATATGGGGTTTTAAAATTCAGCCTCCTTTATCTTAAATACAATGCAACCAACGCATTCAGAGGTTACCTTGTAACCCCATTAGTTGAACACTGGTCTTTTTAGAAGAGGGGAAAAAAAGAACCTGCTACAAGCCATGTAGGGGGCCAAACCCGACATGTGGAAAAAGGACGCTCTAGATTAATGACTTCATAGTTTCCTGGATGAAAATGATACATGTGGGACAAAAGCGGTAACTGCAAATATTTTTTTTAACAAGCCAGCTCCGTGGTGAAACTGAAAACCACGATGCTCGAGGGATAATCATCTGCATTACTGATAAACAGGGAAGCAGATCCAAAATGATAAAATGTATGGAGGTGAATGCAGAGAATGATGGGAAAAAAGAAACATGTTGGAGGATGTAAAGGACTTGAGACTAAGGCTGAGGTTCAGCTACCATCGATGTACACATCTCGACATCCACACAGAGCGACAAGAGAAGTTTAAGCCGACAGGGCTCACAATATAAAAAGCCTGCTGTTGAGCTAGGAAAATTTTTTAGCTTAGATGCAAATAAGCAAAACAGTGCCAACTATGTGAAAATTTAGGTCATCTGCTTTCTGTTCCTCATAATCTCTTCAGATAATCCAGGGTGTGAAAATCCAGAGGTTGGTGTGAGAACTGATACGTTGGTGCCACACATTACGCATCGCCTCAGCCTGTCTGTATAGGCTCAGCCCTGCGCCGCCTTACTGTAACTCCCATACATTTGTGACCGATCATGACTGGTAAGCTGATAAACGGAGAAGTCTGA
>JAVLVB010000054.1:1305996-1334630 GCA_032876305.1 Orestias chungarensis
TATATATATATATATATATATATATATATATATATATATATATATATATATATATATATATATACACATATATAGCCGATATTTTTATATTATATATATATATACATATAAATACCATTGTTACAACATACAAAGTAGCAACTCTTCATCGTGACCATACAAATACCACACGTTCACAGTTGCCTTTCCAAAACTGTACCATTACAATGAGTTAACAATGACTTAGATTGGCCAGTACCCATGTGAATGCAGATAAAATGCACTTCTCTTAATCTTTTGCTTGAATTAGGTCAAAATTCCAACGCAGTCAAACTGTGTTAAGAGTTTTGTTTCCTTATTTTTATGCACAAACAGATGGCAAACAAACAAAAACAAAAACCAAAAAGTTAGGCTTGCCTCATTGTTGTAATTCTCCTGGTGCTGGAGGATCATCTCAGACTCCAGGCTGCTGTTGCTGGTGCTGACGGCGCTGACGCGGGGCAGCGTCTGCATGTACACCATCCGCTGCTGCACCATCGGCTGCATCACGGCCTGCTGGATGACCCGCTGCTGCACCATGGGCTGCTGCACCAGCACGTAGGGCTGCTGGGCCATGCTCTGCTGCATCGGAACCATGTACCTCATCGACTCGTACGAGCCGTTCATCGCGGCGACCGGCACCGACGTCATCTGGGAGACCGAGGACATCTGCATCGGAGACATGTTGGACACCTCTCCGACCGAGGACACCACCTGCCCGTGTCCCAGCGAGGACACCGTCTGCCCGTGTCCCAGCGAGGACACCATCTGCCCGTGTCCCAGCGAGGACACCACCTGCCCGTGTCCCAGCGAGGACACCACCTGTCCGGGTCCGACCGAGGACACCTGTCCGATCTGAGACCCGGGCGGCATGGACCTGGTGGAGAACACCTGATCGGACGTCACCGTTTTGTAAGTCCCGAAGTTGTGCCCCCTGCCGAGTGACATGTTTGTTTGTTTTTTACTCAGAGAGGAAAAAAAACAAATACTGGAGGTTTCTTCTTTTTGGAGGGGGGGGGGGGAATAATCCACCAAGCAAAGGATTCCGAGATCTCCTCCGTAAGGGGGGTTTGGAGTGATCGCCGACTTCCTCGTTCGCTTGGAAAACTGGAGACGAAAGTCCCCGGTTGTAGGAGTGACTTGTTTGGGGAGGATGAACTTAGAAGTTGGAGGGAGGAGCTCTGCTGCTCTGGATGGTTCAGAGATATGTTTGAACTGTTCAACCCAACGCGCAACTTCAGACATGTTGGCCGGATTATCGCCAACGCCCTAAAAAAAACACCCTTAGATAAGGCCGTGACTCCACGTTCCTCAACATTACTTATAATAAAACACACACACACACACACACACACACACACACACACACACACAATAGAGGCTCATTATTATCTGAATTTTATTTTTGTCCTTTACGTATTCCATCCTTTTTCACCTTTAAATCCAATAATTAGACTAAAGTATTCACATTTAATGTCCCAAATAGAAACTACAAAATAAATAAACACGTTTTCTGTGATAACAAAAATAACTTTACATAATTCTGCATAATCAGATTTCGCCGCAAGGTGGAGACAAACACCATCTAATGATTCAGATGCCATTTCATTGCTTTACCGTGGTTCCTAACAGAATGTAGTTTTTGTCCCCATTAGGATAATAATAACAACAATAAATAATATTTTTGTAGCTTATCAGAAACATTAACAGTTAAAAGATTTTTAAAAATATGCATTTTTTTAATAGATAAATAGGCAAATAGGTGGAATGCATGAATGAAATCAAGAAATTAATTGAAAAACACTTACTAGACTGAGTGTCAATAACTTTGTTGTTGTACAGTACAGTGTTTTCATATACAGCAACACATCACCTCAAGGCATTTCTCTAGAAAATAATAATAATTTAATCCCAATCACATATATGTTCATACATTTTCTAGGCAAATTACTTCTTCTAAGAAAACCCAACAGACTGCATCGAGTCATTGACTTACAGCATTCACTCCTCCAGGATCAGCACACCGAAATGATAGTTTGTATTGTCCTGTTGATTTTAAAATAATCCCCTCATTCTGAGAAGGCATGTAGCGGCCGTGTAAAAAGAATAAATCCTCTTTAACAGGAAGAAACCTTCAGCAGGAACTTGCTCAGTAAAACCTACCATTTGCCGCAACAGATTTGGGGTTTGAAGAGACAAAAGACACAAATAGAAAGAGATGAAACTGAAAAGAGTTAATAGCAAGAGATTGAGGATGTTGAGGTGCATGGAGCACCATCAGCCGATGCCCCCCCCTTCAAGGAAGCTAACAGAATATATGAGATGAGAAGTAGCTTCTATTGAGGGATAAGATATCAATTGAAACATCAGTAAGTACTGCAAATAGGATTGAAGTAAAAAGTAGCAGACTAGGGAAAAGCCTTACAGCTAAACTATAGAAATAGCTCAGGATGACCTAACCCTTTAGAATGAGGTATGAGAAAGGTAGAACCTTTATTTATTTATTTTTATTTTATTTTATGTGATCTTTCATCTTACTTCATTAGATAAGTTGCAATTGAGTTTTGACGCTATGTCTCAGGCCTCAGTGTAAAAAGTGAAAATGCTTGAAAATAGGGTATGAACAGTTGATTCAACCATTAACATGTGGGTAGTTATGATTTCACGTACCAGACCAGGCTGTTCTAAATACGTATGTTTTTACTTATGAAGACTTTAATGTCACAAATAAACACAAGCCAAATAAATGTGTAACACTAATAGTTTTTTTCTCAGTAATCTACAACTGTGTGCATATAAAGATCTATATTATTTTGTTGTATATAAACGCTGTTTAGAATGTATAAAAATAAAATTAAGATAATCGCTTTGCTAATTCGTTGTTCTTGTATCTTTTAATACACAGTATATCCGAAGCACAAGTGAAAAGACGCGTTTTGTACTATCGCGATAATCTGCGAGAACTGCCGAGACTTCGGTGCATGAGGAAGCTTTTCAGTTAGGCGAACACAATAATGGCCGCCGCCGCCCAGCAACTCTGTCGTTCGAGTCTACGAGTCGAAACTGAATTCACGACGACGACCGCGTCCTTGCTTTGATACATCTGTCGCTTCAGGTGAGAAAAACAAAAAAATTGGACACAAACGGCAAAAAACTCCGCTTTCAGAATTTTTTATCAGCAAGCCAGTTTCGCATCCTTAGCATTTTCCCTATTCGCGCAAATTGACAAAGCTGCTACCAGGAACGACTTTTGGTCGCTAATATGGGATCTAAAAGGTCAACAATTAGTTTCGTGAGTCCAATGCAGCCAGTGTTTCCATTTTTTTGATTAATTAAATATAATTAACAACTCGATTTCTTGTCAAAGCACCATACCGACCGTTTTACATGGTTTTTATCTTCTTTTAAGCTAATGTTTTGGTGCATTTTTGACGACGAAAGACTTTTCTCACCTAGGTTACATAAAATAAGATTTAAAACAAAAAATAACGATGCATCTTCTTTAAGTCGTTTTTAATTGCAGCATGGTTTTGGGTCTCTTCTGCAGATGATATGAGAATCCTGGCTTGGAAAGGCCTCCTGCAGCATAAATTATGCTTTTAGTTTGAGGTGCACGTCTGCATAATAAAGCATAGTTGGAGTGATTTTATTTCATAATAGTTCTATAGCAGATTAAACTTTATAGGATCTATCCTCTGTAATCTGTGTTGCTGTGTCAGTTTTGGACTGTAGAAGAAAAGCAGGAGCACCCAGCACTCACCGTTGCAACTACAGAATAGAATAGAAAGCATTTTACCATTGTTCTCTGCCTTCTCAGCTGTGTAGGTGGCATTTTTGCCATCCCACAATGCATTGCCAGAGGTGTTTGTGTTCATCTGACACACCAGTATAGCCATTACCTCCGTTCCTTCTAGGCCAAGTCAGAGCAGCAACACAGGTAGGACTCTTAAACATAATTACTATCCGATCTGAGGAATTTTTTTAGATTTTTTTTTTTTAAACAATTTAGGGTAACGCTTTGTTTAGCAATGACCTGTTAAGGATGTGCAAACAGTTAAAATAGCAAGTTAAAATCCAGCTTTTAAACTTTAGCTACATTTTTTCTGATGGGGAAGAAATACAGTTTTTAACCCAGTGTCTGAGTTAGTGGCACCTGTAAGATTACTTTAAAAGAGATGTTTATGCTTTCTTTTATTTCTACTCTACATTTTTTAAAATGCCCAGTGTTTCTAAAAACATCTAACCTGTAATCCAGAACAATGCAATCTCGTACAAAAACTACATTATCTACGGTCCGACTGATTGTTTAAAAGGAATATTAGGAAACAAAGATTTTGTTTAGTTCTACTGCCACAAACAAAAGCATATAAGGTCTGTTAAATTATCATTAAACTTGGAGCGCATCATTTGTCTAGATGAAACCACGATTGAGTATTTAGGCAACAACCAGTCTGTCGGTCTGGTGAAAGAATGTGTGGAAAAGCTCACGTTGCAATGCATTAAAATAAAAATTTGGTAGTCTGTGCTACAAACTTAGAATCAGCCTAAAGACTTAAATCCTATATATAGAACCTGTAGATGAGAAGTTAAACGGAATCAGGTCTCTTAACAATAGACAATAGAGCGATTGCACAACAGTTAAAGGTCCCTGTCTCTGGATTCTCCCAAGTTGCGAAACTTCATTAACGAGCCCCTCTTTGTTGTCTGAAGGTTGTTGTAGCAACACAATGAGGATGTCAACAAATGTTTTCCTTTTTAAAAAAAATTCCTGAAAGCTGCTTTTCTTTTCTACGTAATTTTTCATGTGATGCTTTCATAACAGATGAATATTTTTGTCATATATATTTTTAGGAATCAGACAGACTGGGGCTAAAGCCTCTGACTCTGTTATGCTTTTATTCCTCTCAGGTTCTTCCCTGACTCAACTTGTTTAATAACCAACTGCAGCTATGTCTGGTTCTGGCGACATACCAGGTGAGTTTTAATTTAGAATAGCAGTTCAGACTGAAGGAAAACTCACCTTCAGTTTTATATTTATCAATAATTAGGGCTGTACCCCATGATGATAATTATTATTCAGATAAGTAACACTTAGCAAAACCCAAACAATAAAAACTGATTAGGATTCTGTTTCAGTTCATTATTGAAAATTAGTCAGACATTTCTATTTAAAATTTTTAATTCAACTAAAAAAAAAAAAGATAAATTTTTTAATTGGCTGGCACTGGACTGGATCACGCCCTCACTTTCCAAAGAGTCATTATGGGTCATTCAATTTGTTGTTAATGTTTGCTGGTGCTAACTGTGGGAATATTCTGGCCTGAACATCAACAAAACCAGGAGTTTGTCAGTCGGTCGCTTTGTTATCAGAAGTACCGCCTCTGACCAGAGCGTTTAAAACCTGGCAACACATCCGTTCCCTCATGTGAACCTACAGTTGCATCCTCATACCTAAACCATTATTTATGTCTTATTACATCTAATCGGATTGATTTAATAATTTAAAAAATGTGTATTTTTAAATTGTTTTGCAGTCAGGACCCCTGATAAATCGACCAAAAATAAGTTATTTTTCAAAGATAACGTCCAGACTATAGATTGTTTTCACATTTGTGCTCTGTTTATTGAATAAAACTTAACTTTTCAGGGTTTTTTTAATCCATTTCCTTTGTTGTAAATTATGCTGTTAGTTTGGAAATGTTCACCAGCTGTGCTTAAGCATAATAGTTTAATGCAGTGCTGCTGGGCGCCATTTATAAATTAGTTCTAAAAACCTTCCTTTCTACGCCATATTCTCCTCATCCAAGATTCTCACAGATGCAGCATCCTCTTCTTGTCTTTTGAGCCAGCTTTTGTTGGTCTGGTCTCCTTGAACATTTTATATTTCTAAAGCCTTTCATTGAAATGTTGATTTTTAACACTTTTTGTCTTGCAATTGAGTCCATTCCTTTAAAAAATATTTTATTTAAATTAGGACTTATCTTTCACTTCTCATCCAACTTGTTTTGAGCCAGAGTTTGCTTCAGTGAAATCTATAAAGTTTCTTTATCCTGCAGATAAAGTGAAACCACTGTCATATAGGGGATGATGCAGATTTTACCTCCTGTGGTTTCTTAAGCTATCGAAGGTTCTGGGATGGGCGGGATGAAACTTCCCGTCGGAATGGCTCGTCGGGCCCTCAGCTACGACGACAACCTAGAGACCCCCATGTCCACGCCGCCCCACAACATCAGCATCAACAACCTGTGGAGACGGCCCATAATACCAGAGAGGAAGTTCTCACGGCTGGCTGAGGTAAGCATTCAGCAAAACCCAGTTATTAAGAGTGGGATTGTTTCCCAGCAGTTACACTGTTGCTGTAATTGTTTTCCATACAGGAGGATGAAGGCGGCGCAGTCAAACAGGCCGCTGTGCAGGATGGCGCCCTTTTCAAAGCACCAGCTGGGGTGAAAACTAAGGCTTCGTCCATCATCATGAATTCCCTCATCACCAGTACGTGGTTTTTAATCTATGTACTCCAGACTTACTTGATTCCTGCTTGGTATGAAAACATATGTTAATTAAAAGTCCTCCAACTTCAGAGCAAACTCAAGAAAGCATGTACAAGTTCGAGCAGACGGCAGGACTCACCGACACCGGTTACACTCCACACAAAGGTCTGACGGCGGAGGAGACGAGAAACCACCACCGTGTCCCAGAGTCCCTTCAGGTGAGCTCAAGATGCCGATAGGAAAACGACAAGCTTAGTTGAAGGCAGTGGTTCAATGAATATCTGCCTCTGAGTTTGTTTATCTTAGTGTGATGATAAAAAAGGTAGCAGCAGGTCATCCAAACTCCAAACGGATTCACAAGGAGGCAGTACTGTGCCCTATACTCTTCTACAGTCAGTTTAGATAAACTATGCACAACATCATCCCTGTAAATGTGTCTAATACCTTTTGAACAAACTTGATCAAATTAAAGAAACTGAAGTGTTTTGAATTTATGAGACAGATTAATACAAAAGTGAAGAAAACTTAATTTGTATGTTTTCAAGGGGATGTTAAGATGAGTTTTAAAAGCTGTATAAAACATTTATATTTAGCCCCTCTCTGCTGTGATAAACAAAAAAGAAAGTCCAGTGGTAACTGGAGGAGGAGCAGAGGTCTATTCCTCAGATGGGAGGATCTGTTTATTAGAATAACTTTCACTTATGCATTTCGAAAATCTGAGCTTAACATTTGATTTCAATATACTGCAGTTCATTGATGGGACACAGAAATCGTGTAGTCTACATTTGGGTACACTAGGCTGCCAAAATCTCAACACTTATGGAACATATAATGGCCTAGTGAAAGTTTAGCAAAACTGGTCTTCACAAACGCTTCATTCAATCCGCACTTTTAAGATATTTTGTTTAGAGGAATAGTACGTATTTTAGTCTTGGCAGGGGTATTTACTCAAAGTCTGAAAACAAATGTGTGTCACACTTCTTGGATTGTTAAAATAATTTAGAAAGACATGTTTTGTCTTCCTACTGCATAATAATTATACAATCTGGTCTGTAGTAGCACATAAATGCTTCTGCAAAGACTGATGTAGCAATGTTTGTTTGATAAACCATTAAGCTGACCCCTCTGTGTTGCCTTTTAGAAACTGCAGATCCAAAGCCTGGAGGCGAGAGAAGAAAAGCCCTCCTCCGCCCAGTCTACCCCATCGAACACGCCGCACAGCTCACCCAAACAACAACGCAGGTACGTGCGTTCAGAACTCTGTTTTACCTTGCCTCTAACGCCTAAATATAGGACGTTAAAGTGGGCATGCTGCTTGTTTGTGTTCAGGGGCTGGTTCGGCAGCACAAGCTCAGAGGTCAGCATCAGCTCCTCTAACAGCAGCGTGGACATGGGAGTAGGTGGAGGAGGAGCGGCAGGAGACCCGGTCGGAGGTGGTGCAGTCGAACGGTGGGGCGTGTTTGGGCCTCGGCTGCCCGTCCAGAGTTCAGCCTCGGATTTGGGATCAGACGGTTCCACTGCAGGTAGCACCTCCCCGCTCCCAATGAGAAACCCCAATTTTATTTTTTTTCAGTACAATCAAAAATTAGAATTCCAATAACACTTTAATTCAGCATGCAAATAATCTCAAACGTGGCATGAAAAAACCTTCAGCAGCACATACGATCTGTTTAGCAGCTGACTGAGGTCCTGACTTAGATATACAGTCACCGTTTGGATGTGGGTGAAAGGATGACAGCAGGACCTTCAGACTGGCAGCAAACACTGAGCAACATTCACCTCCTCAGCCTCGGCAGAGAGTGACGCAGGACTTCTGTCCCCATAAAAACTCATTACCACCAGCAAAGGGTGCTGGGTAACTCCTGTTAGCCGATTACATATGGAACGGTTTTCATTTTCCTCGAGACTTTTTAAAATCTTTCTTCCAGAATGACACTAGGTAGGTGATCTTACACGTTTCGAATTGGGGCGCGATTTATTCCTGTTCTTTTTGCGTTAGACTTGAAGAACCAATAACTGCAGCAAACGTGCAAACAAAATAGCTTTATGCAGTATTGGAAATGCATATAAACAGAAAGGTGTAAATCGACTACTAAAAAATACTTTTCACATAGGAATTTAATGAAGTAATATTTGACTGCTCTTCTTCATACAATCTCTTGATTACCTACAGTCTCACGTTCTGCTCACCTCGGAGGTTTTCTAAAGGACTTGGTTCTATAGACTGAGATGGTCATGAATGGTCATTGACCATTTTTCTTGATTTGACCATATGCTCTGGATTATTATAATTGTGAATGACATAATGGTGTTCCATTTTTTTATTTCAATATAAAACGCCGGAAGGTTGTTCTTTAAAGAGTTCCAGTACTTCAAAGACTTCAGGATGCCATGTCCTATAACAAGATTGTCGGTCTAGGTTACTTTCAATAATACTTAGTTTAATTAAGTTTATTTAGATCCCTCCGAAGTACAGAAAGTCTGTGTTGCAGGTTATTGATGATCTTTAGTTTACAGTAGATTCTTGTTCTCAACGACCTGACTGATGTGCTGATGTTGACCATTGGATTGTGTTCTAACAGTTTGCAAGGATAACAGGCCTCAGTCCTTTTATAGTTTGACTCCCACCTAGCTGGTCTGAGTCGGTGATTTCCCCTTCAGTTACAGGGCCCCTCCCGCCTGTCTGTTTTTATATATTTATCGACGCTAGAGGTAATTTTAAAGAAAATCAGTAGCTTTTCACCGACATGAGACCTCTGTTCATATATATGCATTGCTTAGCAAAGTGAGTGTTACATTTGAGCTACGTTTGGCTTTTTGAGTAAGATTAAATCCTGGATGACCAGCTTTAACTTAAGCTTCAGTTTTCTGTGAAGACCTCTATAAATAAACTTCGACCTAAGACCCATGCGGAGGGTTTGATGACTGGAACTGTTGAAATCTGTAGAAGTTTGTAGTTTTAATGGATGTTGCTTGTTTCTTATTAGTTTCTAATTTATAAAGATCAACAAATATCTGCCTTTTTAAAGGACACATTCTCTTGTCTTTCTCCTCTTAAAGTGTGGCTAAAAAAACAGGTCCCTGTGTTGCATCATATTTATGCTTCAGGAAAACAGAAACGTTATTAATGCCTAATTAAAGCTTTCTAATTCTGTCTAAAAAGCAACTATAAAAGATCGTTGAGAAACATTTATATTAAAGGGATATATCTGAGATTGTGTTACTACACTATGAGCCTGTTAAACTAATTAAATGAGGGCAGTTTTCCAGAAACAGTTGGTTGATTGCTGCCTTTTCCTCCCAGCAGGCTTTGCCCTTCAGGCGTACCGTGGAGCCCAGAAGCCGACACCCATGGAGGTGATGAAGTCGCAAGCTACGCGACTCGCTGACAACCCCCAGCGGGTGTCCCCGCCCAAAATGGAGATCCCATTGGTGGAGGGCCGGCGGCAAGGAGCTCAACCGCACAAGCTCAAACACCGAGATATGAACATCCTGACGCCCTCCGGCTTCTAAGACGACAACCTTCAACCCTGCAAAGGTCCTATGAAATGGGTTCCCTCGTGTTATCGTCCACAGTCCTGTAACATTTGGATCAAACCATCTCATCTTACATCCATGTGAACATCAGTCTTAGAATTATTTTCTCCAACGACTTTTTTTCTGTTTATATTTCCTTTAAATCAGGAACACTATCTACTCCAGTCAGACTAAGAGGAATATAAACACTTACCTGGGTTAGATTGATTTGTTTATACAAAAACAAATCTCTAACTTTAGGGGTAAACCTTTTGGAGTTTGACGTCCTGTGTATACTGTGGCTAACTGTAATGACTAATGTCAAACAAGCGGTGAAGTAAACTCCAGTTAAAGGTTTTTCTGAAGTAAAGCTATGAAGTTCAAATCATTCGGCAGCTCAAACTGGGTCTTATGTTAGAGGTTGGCTGAAAATGCATCTCTTTCCTCTTGCAGTTAGCCAATCTGTAAAAAATAATCCTTAAACATTTTCAATATTTTCTTCCAAATTGTTTCTATTGGTTTATGTTGATAATTTGTACCCAGCTTGCTTTAGTTTTGTTTGTTTTTTACCATATGTTTCATCTTTGAGGGATGCTGATTTTTACCCGCATTTCATCCCTTCTACCTTCCGTTTTTGATCGGAAAAACTGTCAGACTCGTGTACTTTACTCACTATTTCATTTTTGTAGTATTCTCAAGAATTATGCAGATACATGCTCAAAAAAATATTTAAATATGTCAAATGTAACGCAAGTATAGTCTCATCTTATTTTCAATTGTTATGAAATATTGTACATTAAGACTCCTGATCAAACCAAAATAACTATTAAGTAACTTTTTCTGTATATTATTTAGTTTAAATCACATACCCAGATGTCCTGATGGAGAATTAGGAGCAATGCAGATACAATAAACTAAATACTGTGCGAAGGAGGGAGTACATGTCTGCCAAAAAACTTTACGGTGAGTCTGGACCCAGGAGATGCCATGAAAAAGAGCTCAGATCTACCACAGTAACGGTGGAAAATGTTTTGACATGCAATCTCCTTTATTGACTCCTTACAGTCCTCGAACAAGTGTGGCATTTTCTGTTGCTAAAATCAGACTTTCTAATCAAGTTTAAAATTTTTCAGGTGTCACAATTTCCTTTATATCATAGTCATGAAACAAGTTTCTGCCTCTAATCTTGGAAAGTCGTCGTTTTTCTCTTTCAAAGTATTGACTTCAAGATCAGAGAATGTCATATTTTGTTCTTGTAATTATGTGAAATTATTCTAAACATTTTGATCTTTTTTTTTTTGGCAGACATCTACCCCTCTTGTTGCTGTTTCTGTTTCTTTAATCTCCAACTCCCCAAATACTTTGTCATATTGACAGAACTCTGAGGAGAATATCGCTTAAAACTACGAAGGTCTGAAATGTTCTGATCCCAATGGTGTCACCCATTGTGTTTGATACCAAAAATAACATGTTTGCATCAAAACCTCCAATAGATAAAGTAAAATATATTCATATGTGCTGATGTCATATGTGTTACTCAGCTCTCAGATCATTTCTCTTAATTCTTGATGTTTATGCTGTTATTTGAGGCTTCAACTTGAAATCGCCACACAGACATCTGCTGGTTTTGCCCATATAAATGTAAAAAGGTGACAATGGTTCCAGTTAAAAATGGTTCTATGTAGTGATGCACTGTATACCCATTATAAACTGTTTTCATATGCCTTCTTAAGGAGGCGGCAAGCAGGATGGGACGAAGAAGTCGGAACTAGTTACAAGTTGACCAAACAAACAGAGCGAAAATATTTGAGATATATTCTAAAAGTCGTCTCAGGAAGAAATGCCAGACTTGGTTCCTCTGGGGGATTAAGCTAAATGTTCTTTTCTTTTTGCTATTGTACAGATTCAACGTATTCCAGTTTCACAGATGTCATTCCAGTTAGGAAACAAAAGATGGGGGGACTAAATCGAATTTCCCAACCTCTTTTCACTCTTAACACAATAGAAATATTTGTAGTTTTCTGAGCTCAAATTGAACCAACACTGGTTCATACTAATTGTCTAAATCCCTCAGAAACCTTTTTCTCCCTGACTTGACAAGTCTTTATGCATTTTTAAAGTCAAATTTTTTTTTCTGCTCTGAGAAAACATGGCCTTACTGCAGAGTATCGCCAGGTTATTTAAGCTATCCACTTGCCGTGCTTCTTTGCAGATTGCTTATGTTAAATGTAAAGGTTTTCGGTTGAGCACTTAAGTTTTCGTTTTTGGCTCGTGCACCTTTGGCCATGAAGTTAGATGTTTTTTTTGTTTTGTTATTTTCTAGATGTTCCAATAACGAGAAAAGAAATCTTCAACGTTTGCCACATGTAAATACTGCGGTGATATTCAGATGCTGTCATTCTGTATGGTCACTGACTGTTGATGTTTGATGTATGTGTCCTCTTTTACAAATTAGTGAATAGAACTCGAGTTTACGGATGTAGCGGTCAGTGTGACACTCTTTCCCCTTTTAATTGGACTGAATCATCACAGTTAAATGTTCTATCTGTAGGCGTGAATTAGACCTGATGGCAAGCTTGTCAGTTCAATGATTTACTGAATTTACTAAATGATACTGTTTGTATTCTTTCGATTTAGTGTTTTTGTACAGTTTAGTTCCCATTGTCGGCACTGTTTGACAATAAATACTTCATCCTCCTCTCGGAAAAAAAAAACTGAGTGAGATTTATTGTTTTTGGTTTAAAATTTTTATTTTTTATAAATTTCATTGGCACTTCATGACAAAGAGGAATAAGCAATCACTGGCTTAATCAGAATGGAGTTTATCACATCCTTCAGTGAAGAAATCCACTTTCAGTTTTAATGTAATTTATATTGTAAGTGGGAATTATCACTAAAATGAGTTGGTCTAAAGTAGGTTTCGTTAGAAAAGTTTATTCATGCAGAGAGAATATTAGTTTTAGATATCACCATTTTCAAATATGAAAAAAAAATAATGCCCAAACAAATATTAAGGCAGTAGTGATTTGATGAAATATGCAGCTCTCTCAAATGTGTTGTAAATCAGAATGTCATAATTAATACACTTAATCTCAGGTACTAAAGCAGTTTCTCTGATAAACTAAAATTTGGGCTTTCTGTTGAACATAACTTCAAATTATTCATATATTTTCTTTGCTACTCTCAGATTTGGAGAATATTTAAAACATTCTGAAGACAAGGCAGCTTGAGAAAATGAAATGCTTAGATGCAAGGGTGCTTCATGTTTCACTGGCTAGTGTTTGCAAATCAGCCAACCCGGGATGGAGAGAATAAATAAGGAAGACAGTAGATCTTACATTCGTAGTGCCACAATGATTTTTCACTGTATCAGTGCACATTAAGGTATAGTTGGTAATTGAACAATTAAAATAGGCAATTCAATTAGACCTGATTGGTAATGACCTAAACCATGACTTAACCTTGTTGTTTTTGGGCTTATTCTACATCTTAAATTTCAATATTTTCTTTCTTTTGATGGATCTGGATGAAATTAATAAGATCTGCAAACTTCAGCTCTGTTCATCAATGTCCTAACACTTAACATGTTAAAGCTTCAGATGCTTCCTCCGCCCTTTCTTCCCAGATCTCCTCCTCTTCTCTTGATCTCTCCATACATCCTGAAGAACAGCTCCATCTTTCTCTGCAGAGTCGTGTTCCGCCGGTCTGCGTCTGCTTTGGCTCTTTCCATGTTTCTGATCTTGATCTCTGCAACACTCTGGCTTCGCCTCTGTTGTTCCAAGCTGAGATGCAGGATGGCAACCTGTCGTTCCAGGACATCATTGCAGCGCTCCAACCTGGAATTAAGAACTAAATGACATGGAGGAAGGTGTTGCAACTCTGTATTTATCTGTGTAAACTTTTCCATATTTTTACCAAAACTTTACATGATAAAACAACGCAAAGTTATGAATAAATCGTGAAGTGGAAAGAAAAAGATAAACAAGATAGATTATAATACAATATCCCAGAGTGAGTAAATTCAGAGATTTCTGTTCCACCTATCAATTAAAACAGGCAAGACTGCGGACCAATGATGCTAAACTGGAAGGCTAACTCTGGAGGAGCTCCAGAGATCCACACTTTGGGTTAATTTACACAGCTCACAAAACTGCCCTTAATGGAAGAGTAGAAGAAAACAAAACCATTGTTGAACATGTAAAATGTAACTTTTAGGGATGTTAGGCTCCAGATAAATGTGATATAGACCTTAGAGTTGCATGTACTGCAAAAAGTGTATGTACTGAAATCTCACCTCTCAATCCTGCCTTGGTACTCTGCCGTCTGCTGGGCCATCTGCTGCCTCAGCTTAGTCACTAGTGAATGAGTGTCCCTCAACTCTAAGTGAGACTCTTGAAGCTGAGGATCCGGAGGCCCGGATGGGAGGAAGACCTCCGAACTCCCTGTGCTGAGAGGACTGATGCTGACGACAGAATAGGAAGCCCAGGAGCTCGGAGGGTGCATGTTGCCATTGCCTTCACCTTTGTTGTCTTCATGAACATCTTTATCACACCTTTCTTTTTCTGTTTTTCCACTCAAAGTCAATAGTTTGGACTTCTTTGGCGGGATATCAGGACTAGCTGCCACCAGCTCATCAATACTCTCATCTAATGGTAGAACTTCACAGGAAGACCATGAGGAAGAGGAGTCTCCTGCCTTCCTCGGTTTCTCTTGCCCCACCTCTGCTTTACTATTATTAACTCCTGCAGAACCTGAATCAAACTTCTCAGAAGGAACATTCCCCGGCGTGTGGGACAGACAGGTTCTATCCAGGTTGTCATAAGCAGAAGGCGTGCTATCCTGTGCCTGACTGCTGCTCCCACTTGTTGCTTCAGGAACCTCACCTTCTTCATCTGCTCTATTGCAACTCCAGTAATTGGAAGCTGCCTTTTCTTGATGTTGCCATCCTTCAGCCCATCCTAAATTTGTCCCCTGCTTTGAGCTTTCAGCCTGCAGCTGGGGGTTAGTTGTTGTGGCTGCTTCAGCATTTGTAGAGGATGTACCTTGGCCAGCATGGTACTTGTAATAATCTCCTCTGTAGCCGCCAGTGTGGGGGTAAATTGACTCACTGGGGGAAGGTAAGGGGTAGAAGCAGTTCTCTGGTTGAGAGGAGGTATAGCGATGGCCAAGGTATCGCTTTTCTCCAGAGAACAAATCTGATTTACCAGCAGCAGAGAAGATACAGCTGCAGGAAAGAAACATAGATGTCCGACAAAATAAACGTTCATAGTTATTACAGAGAATTCACGCTAAATTTGAACTGAAACTGTGTTGCACAAAGGGCCTCCTAAGGTTTCATTTAGAATCTCAAACTTTATTAACAAAATTCAGAAACTTACCTCTCCTAATACAAAGTTGGATTAAATTTTAGAACTCAAGTATTTCAATACACAAACTTTTTGATAGAATTAAACTTTTTAATATGTATTTACCACTCTTTTCTTTTATGAGAGTCCTGCAATGACTTGTCACTAGTTGACTTGTTCATTGCTAGAACCCCCTGTACTTCACCTGGGGTGCTCTGCACTTGCAGTGGCTTGTTCGGATTCACCAGAGTGGTCTGCAATTAGAGGCAAAGACAGCTGACGAAAGCATGGCAATGTCTGGAGATGAGGTTGCTTCGAAGGTGTTGCTTGTGAGCTTCCAGAAGGATGAGTGCAGACAGAAGGAGGGAACTTGGCGAACAGAGATTCATGTTCTCTGATCAGCTCTAACATTAGCACCTGGACCAGTTTTGCACCTTGAAGACAGAAAGAAGGAATAAATAACAGCGTGTCGCCTACAGTCACAGTGGAAATGTAGAGGGTTTTTTTTATTTGCTGTTGCTGCCTGAAGAGAGAAACATTTACTTTTACATATTTATGATATGGTGGAAATGTTAAGTGAGAAGAGGCTAAAGCCAGAACATGCTATTGGTGGTAAGGAAAACAGTTACACCATAAATAGCACTATAGCTCTGTTGATTAAGGACTACCTTGGAAAACTCATGTCACCTTACACAAACTGCACCTATACCATAAGACTTAACCAGAAATTGCTATGTACAATAAGGGTTCTATATGTTTCCTTTTCAGATATGTTGACAGCTCATATTTGATCTCAGATGTATAGAAGGTAAGGATATTATGCAACAGCTGTAGTTGTTTGAGGTTTTAGGTATGGTGGCTTGTTGTCAAGGTACAGAAGACCTGTTTTGTGGAGCAAAGATCTACTTGTCGTAGGTAGACTTAAGGCTTAACAAACTGTGCTAACCTTAGTTTAAATGTTCAGATAAAAAAGTTGCAATAACCTAGTCAAAAAATAGTACACTTGCTTAGGTTAGTTTATCCTTGTAGAATTTGATCAGTTTCATTGTTTAACTACAGCCATACTTTACAGAAGACAATACAAGAGCTTATGACAGTGTGGAAGTTAAAGAAATATGTTCAGGAGAGTGGCAAAGTAAATCTCATAGCTTTTTAAACATTTACCATGGTAAATTGGAGACAGGTGCCAATAAGTGTAAACATCTTTCAACAAGAGTGGAAAAAATGGTTGTTTTACCATAATTAATGCAAAGGAAGCAAGTGTTTTCTAAACAGCTCTCAGTACTGACCCAATGTCTGCACCTTTAAGCCTGAAAGCTGATAATGAAAACAAAATCTTTTTTTAGCATCACAGATTCAATGCACTGGTCCAACAGCAAAAAAACAAAAAATCACCATGATGCAATTCAGTTTTAAAATTGACTAACAACAATCCAAAGCATACAATGACAGGAGTTTGTTAAAATGAAATGATTATTAAATATTTAAAACATTTTTGGGAAGTTGGGTTACCATGAAACTAAGTTCCTTAGTTATGAGAATCCACATTAAATTATTGTTATGTCATTAGGACTATTCGGTTCTAGATTTCTTTTCACATTAACAAAATGTTCCGTGAGTCTCAGCCAATATTACATAAATTTTCATCTAAAACATGAAAGACCCAGTTTACCTCCCATGATGCTTTGTGGGTCCTCAGCTTTGGCTCGAAGGATATTCGGTCCAAACACAGTTGCCAGGTTCTGAACCTTCAACTTATTAGTGCTAGAGCAACTCTGAACCTCATTCAGAAACCTGCGTACACACATCCATCACTCATGAGCCACAGAGACAGACAGGCAGGTCCCATTAAATTTTTTTTTTGAAAGATCTTGCTTGTTTTAATCACCAAAAATGCCAAAACTAATAAAGCAGACAGATCTTACTGGCAAATAAAGTTCAGTAGGTTGAAGTTTGCAACAGGTAACTGATGAAGAAGACTCCTCATCTCCTCCAGACCCTGAAGGAGGATATGGTCATTAAGCAACGCTCACCAGAAGGTTTGTCTCTCCTTAGTTTGTTTAGTGTGGAGCAAAGAGCAGTGATTACCACTGTACGGTCACTTAACAGCTTCTGACTGCAGAGCAGAAAAGCCTGGTAGTGGGTGTAAGGTACCAGAGGTTCTGGTAGCTGTCTGAGGTAGAGCTTCAGTAGTGACGCCACTGTGTGCACATCTGTGCCGCTGCAAACAAAACACAAAACTAAACACCACATGACTAAGTGTGATCGATACATGGGAAAGAAGAAGGGGCTTTACCTGTCAAAGGACGGCCTTTCGCCAGAATCAAAAGCCTCTTGGAGCTCTTTCACCAGACTGGAGCGTCCAGGCTGGCGAAACAAACCCACCTCATGCAGACCACGTTCACGGATGAAGGTCACACACTGCTCCACCACCAGAGGAACCAAGCGCACCCCATATCGACGCTCATATAGCACCGTCTCCTCCAGACGTTGCCCGAAAACTCCTGCAACTCAAAAACATCAACATTCTCTGCATTGTTGAGCTATTTTGCAAAATTCAGACAGTTTCAATTTACAAATGAATTTGAATGTTTTATATAGCCAGGATAGTTGATTTTGTTTCTATTAAGATTGTTGTATAACTTTAATTCAATAAATGGTGTTAGGTCCCTAATTAACAGCAACAAACACATGAACCATTTTCTGTGTTTTAGTAAGTTCCCACCTGTGAAAGGGATCCAGACTCCCTTGTTAAGGCTCTTCAGCCATTCGTCACCCTGACCGGCACTGTTAGATAGAAAAAAATAGGAGCCTGGACTGGCCAGCACATCTCCGTTACCTACAAATACACAAACATGGATTTAGAACAAATATGGTATAAAGCTATATTTGTATCAGTGGGGATCATCTATAATAATATTATCCTACATGGTATTTAACTTCCTTATGGTTAGAACCGGGTGCAACACATTAGCAGCCTAAATTATACCTAAACTGTGACCCTTACACCCATAGAGGAATTAGTGGCTTAATGGATGCAGAACAAAACTAAAGAGCTCAGCAAATAAAGTAGATTAGCAGTGCTTGCCAACAACTGATCCTGTCATCGATGACATGTTACTGTAAAGATACAATTTCTGTGCCTGGATAGACAACTGTTATCATGTCACGTACATCCTGTATGACATACAGCAACAGTGTCTTCACTCTGAGTCTTCTTCAGATTCATTGCGAGATTTATCCTTCCCACAGAATCGCAATCCACCGCAACTCTTTTAAGATATTTGGATGATATGACTTACAACATTTAGATTTCCTTCGAAATTAATAAGGGTTTTCATTGTACATGAATTGACAATGCACATGCCAGGTTTCACCCCTTTGGATACAACAATTGTTATAAGTGCCCACTGTTCTTTGGCTTTTCCTGTAATATGATTGAGGAGATACCGGATCCAAATCTCCAGTTTTCACACTATAATCATCCACTGTGTACACTAGCTTTAGAAACACACAAGTATAGCCTGCTGAATATTTAAATACCTCTTTGACTTAATCTTGGCTCATTTAATCTCATCCACCCAGAATATAAAAATACCTGTTGTAATTGGATGATCTAAGTTCCAAACACAAAATCTTGCAGTTTATTTTATTTTGTCAAATTCTTCAGATTGTGCCTGTGTACTTGAAAAAAATCTTTGTTTTTATTTTCATCTTTAAAAAAATTGTGAGTTTTATGCTTTTTTAAAAATAATTAATTGGAAAGGCTTTTAACCTGCTGACAAAAGAGCAAAAAAGTATATCATGATTGCTGACCCTCATGTTTGTTTTTACAAAAAAAGTATCAATTACTCTTTAAAGTGAGCTCTGAGTCTTACCTTCAAACAGGGTTTTGCCAGCTTCATAGGCCTCCTTGCCATCACTTTGTGTAACTCCTCCCAAAGATTATCAGGTTATGTTGAGTTAAAATATTACCGTAACTTTAAACCAAAGTTTAATCGAGGTATGAATAATTTGGGGCTTAACTGTATTCAGCTACCATGGTGAGATAGAGCTAGATTCAGCTCCTTCAAGGACTGCTTTGAATCTTACTGGCTGTTAGCTCTCTGGCTTTTATCAGAACTAATAAAGATTATTAACAGATTAAATCTCTTGCAGATTGTGTCTAAATCTAAAGCTGATCTCAAATCTGTTTGTTATTCAGCTTATGTAAAAAGCAAACTGGTTTTAAACTTGGATATATACTATTGACTAGATTCTTGACAGTTTGAAGACTAGATAGTTCACAAGAAGGATACAGTTTAATTACTTCTAGCCTCTTTTAGGCCTATATGTTACTTTCTCCATTTGTGGATAATGTTTTTTACTATTGGGCCTTTGCTTAACAATCCTTTTCAGACTCATTGATGTTTTTCATCTGTTCTTGAATCAGGGTATCCTGTTAGACAGGTTCTACTGTATGTGAGAGACTTAATTGGATACCTTTTTTAATTAAACCAATTAAATAATTGTTTGATAACTTGTTTTTGTATTTCATTTTGTTATGTTTAAAATTAAAATAATTTTCTCACAGAGTACATAACCTTTATATACTTTATAACCTTTTACATTACCTTCAAACATTTACTCGCTGCCCTCTTTCTCCTTATTTCCCATCATGCCTAGCTTTCTGTCCCTTTCAATGTAAGCGTACAGACACATATGTCAGGACACACAGGCTGTTCCCACAGCGAGATTCCCAGACTGCCTGACTCAGCATTTAACAGGTTTTCCTTCCAGATGAAACACATGCAGCAAGAGTTTGTGCGTCTTACCTTTGTGGCCTGTGCTGTCATATTTCCAAGACTTAAAGCAGCTGAGTCCCATGCTGGAACCCCCTGCAAGCCTAGTTTTAGATGCTCCACCAAAAAAAAAAAATACAAGGGTGTATCTTTCAGCGTTAAAGGCAAATTTACGAATGAAAAAAGTCACAAATCTACTAAGAATTTCTTCTTAATCTCTATTAATGACACATTTGACAAAAAAAATTCTGGTTAAAACGGAAACGTCTTATCATGTGGATCCTGGATATTCTTGGGGAAAAAAAATTGGTCCTCTTGGCAAACAGTGGCTTCTATTTACTAAGAAAAGTTGTTGCATATTCCAGAAATTATATAGAGAAGCTAAATCCTTCTAACTTGATTTTGCATACTGCAGACAACCACAAAGTTTTGAGAAGAATCCTTCAGCAGATTTTTGAAGAGTTATTTCCTCCAGGTAAAGTTTTATCATGAGAAATCTCTGGCAATAATTGGCTCTTTGAGAGAGCTTTCATGTTACAAAAAGAACTTCCTGCTGCATAGGATGTGTCCCTGGATTTAATGGATTTCTGTTGAGGTCGTTACACTGTTGCTCAACTCTACAGATCTTGTTTAGTTGTAAATATGCTCTTCCTTTGAGTAGGAATAGGATTGGATTGACATTTGCTCATTAAGCCAACACGTATTGCAACTCTTCGTTTTTCACCTTTGATTCCATAATTGCAGAGAACACACATTTGCAGAAACTGTATCCGAAACCGTCCAAGGTCCAGACAAATGAACATGGATAATATTTTTTACTTTGCTTCACGTCTTTGGACCGTCTTCTGACCGGTAAGCTATCTGTCCTCCTCCATATCCTCCTTCAGCCTTTAATACCAGTAAACAGTAGGTAAAAGCATCCTAAAGGAACTTTTCACATCTGTCCTGTTTCTTCAGTCTTGTCCTTTGTTCACTGACCCAGAATGCTTCATCTTCCACACTAAAAAGACGCCATGTTAGTATTTTGTTCCTGCATACCCTTGCTTCCCTTTAATGACTTTCTATGTCCTCTGCTTTATTACCTCTTTAACCGGACGTCCCGCTCCATTTTCAGAACACAGTTTAGACGTCTGGATGTCCAGATCTTCACCGGTCCCTTTCCTCCCTCTCTTCCTTCACGCCATTCCTTCCCTCTCCATCTGTCTCGCTGACTGTCCCCGTCTTTGTCCACGTCCAACTTCTTTCTCATTCCCACTATCTGCTTCTCTCCTTCTCTCTGTTTCCCAGCAGTCTCTGTGGCTCTTGTTGCCCCCACTCCCCATTTACCTCATCAATAACCATGCTGTGTGTGCGTGAAGGCTGTGCATTAGGAAAATTGGTTCTCTGTGATGCAGAGCTGTTTTACCAAAGTAATCACAGCTGATGGCAATAGAGGGAGGGAGATGATCTGGCTTAAATCCTGCTGCAGCTGAAATATGGCCGTTTGCAGCCCGCAAACACTCTTACTGTCACCATCATTCAAATGGAAATAAAAGCCAGAGAGGCCACTCAGCCGGGTCAACTTTTGAACTCAATATCAACGTCCAGAGAGACCAAATCAGAAAGGTTCTTTGGCTTAAAGTACAATACAGTGTACAGTGGACAAAAAACTCTGGTTGCTTATCAGTATAAAAAATCAAATATTAACAACTGTCTGATTGACTGGACAGAATGAATTCAGACTTGAACTTTGCAGCAAGTCATCGTTGGTGTTATGAGCCGAGGCATGGCACAAGGAACCAGAATTTCAACCCACACAGCTCAGATGAATTAAAGACGGATTTATTGAAAAATTGTAAAAGTGTAAAAATCCAAAAACAAATGTAAAAACCAAAAATGCATTCAAGACAGAACTCGTGGACCGTATTTAGAAATAGTCGTGAGAGCAGACAGGTTCAGGGTTCAGGGGTGGTCAAGTTCAAAAACAGAAACGAGTTCAATGTCCAGAATAATCAAACTCAGCAAGGTGCCCAGAGGGCAAGGCAAGACAGGAGAATCCAAAAAAACAGAATGCAATCAAAAACCACGAAAATCAGAACAGGAAACGCAAATATTTTCAATACTCTGGCAGTCAGGAAAACAGGTGGAATTCATGAGTGTAAATAGGTGGGCGTGGCCAGAGCAGGATGGATGCAGACATGAATGTTAAACTAACCAGACAAGCTTCCAGGAACATTACAGTAGTGGTGTTCTTTCAGTTCCTCCAGAACAACACAATACTACGATCAATAAAAATCCCGCAAATTCAAGAAAAGGCAGCAGACTATGTGGGGGTGTGCATAATTCCTAAAAGGCTGCATATTAATCGCCATATTGGATGTGGCAAATCCGCCCCGTAAACTAATAAAAGCAAATGGCCTGAACTTTATGCAGCGTCTTATTACAGGGCTCTTTAAGTTAGTCATATTTGGCTTTGTTCTTAGACATATTCTGTATTAACTAAGCTACGTTTTACTTTTCCTCTCTGCTCAGTCTACATTATATTTTCACTTAAATGTTCCAAGACTTAATACCTACTGAAATGCGGGACTAAAGAACCGGGTTGCTATACTATATATTGCTATGGTATGCAGACGCTTTTATCTATAGCAACTTACAAATTAGGCAGGAACGCGAAGGGTCTTGGCTAAGGACCCACACTGAATGCTGTTGGTGTAGCCAAGGCCTGGATATGAAAGTCAGGTGACTTTCCAATTGAGCTATCCAGCCGCCATGCATGGCATGTTTGCAGCTTAATATATGAGAAACAATATGTGGGAGATTTGTACATTTGTAAACAACAATTCCCAGATTTTTCACACTTTTCTGCATAATTTCGTACTTTGCGCATTTTCATCACAGAAAACAGGACGAAATGCCATGGAATTCACTGAAAATCAAGGATTTTTACCTGTAAGAATCAAGGATTTTGGCCTGTGTTTTTCTGTGGGGACTATTCTTTAAACTTAAAGAAGCTCAAGAATTTGGGGGATATATTGCACATTTGGTCAATTTCTTCTAATAGTATTGGGTAAAATTAAATTATACAAAAATAGGTTTAAGAAGCTTAAGATTAAACAAATGTTTACTATAACTCTTAGAATGTATTCAAAATAGGTGCGATGACTAGAATTTAACTGGAGTGGATCCCTGCTATTCATTCAGTATCTGCAGATTCAACCTCATTTTGACTTTCTTTTACAGAGGATATCTAAGATATTGAAAAAAAATTCTCCAGCTTGAGAACCTAAATTATCAAGTTGTACCGCTACTTGACATGCTATTGGCTTATGTTTGCAAAGCAGCCAATCCAGGAGCACAATTTATTTTCTTTGGTGTTTATTGGCTGTAGCCTAAGGAATCGAGAGGAAAAACACTATAGATGTTAGCTGCTGCGTTAGTGCCTCTGTGTGTTTTGATGCATGTTAGGGTATGAGCCATTAAAAAAAGCAGTCATGAGTGTTCTTGGGCAGGTAACAAAAGACAGATTCTAATCAATTAATTAAATATTTAAATATACCACTACTAAGAAGAGAAATGCCAACTACAGGAGACCTAACTTCGGACTCATAAGCATTCACAACTTTGTTGGAGGAAACTCTGTGCTCTGGAGATTTGAAGGAGTAACAACAACAATGCCATTGATTAAAGAATGCCACTGAAAGTCCTCTATAAGTGTGCTACATACTGTATGATGAAGGGATGCAACAAACATGTAGAGGTTGGTGCCCCGGTTGGACGACAACAAAACAGAACGATTAAACCTTAACTATTTTAAACGTATTTTGTGAAAAATGTAAACAACTTTGATTGTGCACTGATCTCACACTACGCAATATATTGTTATGTTTATTCGGTCGTGCACAAAACTCTTGAATCACTTAAAGATAACAGACATAGATTTATCAAATGGATGTGCATACGTTATTTAGGCTGGGACAGTTATTTATTCAACCAGTGTTTGGTTTTTATCAATATTTAATGAGTTGCAAAATGTGATGAAGACAGAGAAAGGCTTTTTATTAGGCTTAATGGTTGACTTCATCTGTGATTTATGAAGCATAGCTTCACGCAGGGCTTTTTTTCTGATCAGACTATCCATGCCAGGGTTTTGGCAACTAACCAGTAAGTTAAAATGCAGATGATGCACGTTTAATGTTTTAGTGCCATGTTCAAAGCTCCTTCCAAATTTACTAAATTTTCAAGCTCAGATGGGGTTACTTTGAAGGATGTGATAAAGCCCTGTGGTGCAAATTGTCTGTAATGGGATTTATGTCGGAAAACCAACCTTGGGAAAAAAAAGTGCCAACTCAAATTATAAACAAAATGTTTTTTGTTTTTTTTTTACATAAAAATCTAGGCAATATTAAAATAGATATATAACGTAGAGCAGTTCACCCCTGCTCAATTCAGTCTAACAAGTCCTGTATATATCCACACTGTGCTGTCTGTGTGCAAGCTGGTGTGTCTGATGACTGCATTTTAATCCCAGCTGAAAGCTTTGGCATCCACATGTCAATATAAATGGAAATGGACGGTATATTCCTCATAACAATGTGCTCTGTGTTAAGGTGAAAATGAAAATTGTCACCTTCTCTTTTCAATTTGTTTGCTGGTGATTTGCATCTGGGAATCATTGGTTAAAATGCAGTTCAGTTTACCTTTATTGTGCACATGGCTAACCTATAACAAAGACCATGTTACTGTAGAAATGAATAATAACATTAAAAATGAATCATGGGCCCCAAGAAGAATCCAGCCCCTGAGGATTTCGAGGAGATTAGGAAAGCGTTGGATTTTCTTTCTGAAGAGACCTCGGCCATCCAACTCCAGCAAAAGTCCATCTTGGACTTAGTTGAAGAGGTGAGGGCTTTGCAACTGCTCAATGAGGAGAAGGACAAGTGGATCACTGTTCTGGAGAACCGAGGGTCAGATTTGGAACAGTACACCAGGATGAACGATGTAATCATTACCAGACTGCGTGTCAAGCCCCGTTCCTACGCCATCGCGGTGGCAGGTCTCTGTCCGGCTGGCGAGCCGTTACCCGGCCTGACGGAGTCCACTGAAGAACAGGTGGCCTCCTTCCTCTTGTCCAAGGGGATAAAGCTGGACTGTGACTCCGTGGAAGCATGTCACCTGCTCCCGAGACAAAGTAACACCAACAGACCGGCAATCATCATGAGGTTCAGCAACCGGAAACACAAATCTGCTCTGCTGAAACAGGGCAGGTTGCTAAAAGGGTCAGACGTGTTCATAAATGAGCACCTGACCAAGAAGAACACAGACATTACGAGAAAGGCCCAGTTCCTGAGGAGGCAGAGGAAGATCCAGTCTACCTTGACCACGAACTGTAAAGTCTTTATTAAGCTGAACGGAACACCGGAGGAGGCGAAGGTTTTGGTTGTTCGGGACATCGCGGAGTTGGATAGATATGACTGAACTATCTGAGGATCGTTTGATATCACGCACGACTCACTTTCACTATGTCACAGGTCACAGGAACAGTTTCTTCTTTACCTATGGACACAACACTAACACCTACAACTGTTAGTGCCGACAACCTGGAACTGAAAACATTTAGCTATACGGATTATAATAGTCAGGACAGGGAAGAAGATGTGGATCCAGATAACAACTTTTTCAGTGATATTGCTGATAACTGCTGCTACTCTAAAACGGATCAACTCAACAGAGAAGTTCAAGTAGATAATAAACTTTCAATCATACATTTCAACAGCCGAAGTTTTTATAATTTTAACACCATCAGAGGCAGTTCAAACAGCCATTCAGCATCATAGCTCTGAAACCTGGATTATTCATGAGAAAGGGGCTGACATTGAGCTGGAGGGTTATGAGTTTAATTATATCAATAGAAAAGGGAAACCTGGAGGAGGAGTAGCTGTGTATGTGACAAAAACTTAAAGTATAAAATAGAAGAAATAATGACCAGAGTGACTAAAGATGTATTTGAGTGTTGAAATACATATGGAAAAGTCAAAAAACGTCATTGTTAGTTGTATTTACAGAGCTCCTGGTTCCAATATGGAAATATTTAGAGAATGGTTTGAGCAAACATATACAGTTAAATCTCAGAAGGTCTTTTTCATCTGTGGGGACTTTAATATTGATCTACTTAACTCAGATAATCATAAACCTACTTAATACCATGTACAGTTTCAACCTTTTTCCCAAAATCACCAGACCCAGCAGGATCACACATAACAGTGCTGCATTAATAGATAATATATTTACTTATATTCTAGATAATAATACGGTAAGTGAATTGATAATTCAGCATATTGGTGATCATCTTCCAGTTTTTCTTGTTAGCGACAATTTCTTTATAAAAAATAAGGATAAAAGTAATCCACAGTTTAAAAGAGTAAGAATAGACGAATCACTCAAATTTTTCAAAGATGATTCATTGAAACATAACTGGGAGTCTGTATTGCAAGAAGAGAATGTTGATAAAGCATATGAACATTTTCTAAATATATTTAAAGCATTATTTGATAAAAACTGCCCATTAAAAATGTGTCCTCACAAAAACAAATACTCAGAAGATCCATGGATCACAAAGGGTTTGGAAAATGCCTGTAAAAAAAAAGAACAAACTTTACAGAGATTTCATAAAGCATAGATCCTTGGAGGGTGAGAAGTTGTACATAATTTCAATACATTTTTTGTGAGTGTGGGACCCAAACTGGCAGAAACAATCCCTGATCCTACACCAACTGGAGCTCTGAATGAAACAATAATCAGCAGAAATCCTCATTCATTGTTTCTCACTGCTGTGGGAGGATATTAAATAATAAATATTGTCAATAAATGTAAAAGGAAAAGGTCAACTGATGGTGTTGGCATTGATATGACAATAATTAAGAAGAGTGGGGGGCTATGACTATAGGGAAAACCTTAACTTCAGAACCTTGAGGGTTCGAACCACCATGAAGAGAATGTGTATTTCAGTCAGTGGTGTGAAGTTCTGGATAAAACTCCAGAAAGAGCTTAAGCAATGTCCAAGCATGAGTCTCTTTAAAAGAAGGCTCAAATTTATGTTTTTAAACAGGTACTGTGATGAAAAGGGGAGATGAATGGTTTTGAATCTGAGCATTGCGTCGGTAAATGTGGAACTAGGCCAGATGTGTGTGTGTGTGAAGGTATTCACGTGTGCGTTGTTATCTATACAGTATACGTTGATTTCAATAATTTTTATGTATATATATATATATATATATATATATATATATATATATATATATATATATATATATATATATATATATATATATATATATACACATATATAATTGTTGGTTCACTTTATTTATTTTATTTATTTATTGTTTGTGAATTTTTGTTTAAAAACATAGATGTTAAACAGGAAGGTACTTTAAGTAAGTGTAAAAGTAACTAGAGGGGGAGGGGGTATGAAAAATAAGTTTTAGTTCTTCATACCCCTTTTCAGACAACTTAATTAATCACTAATCAATGTCAGATATCAGGGAAAATAAACTGACAATTTTGTTTTGTGGAAATTTTTTCTTTACCTCAGTTTCTATATATCTTTATTTGATTTTCATAGACTTGGAATTGAAATTTTTATTTGATGTTTACCAATTACTTTTTTTTGTGGTTTTGATTTATTTGCTATTAGTATAGTTAATTTCTGAAATTGATTTATTTGTTGTTTGTTGGTTTAGTTGTTTGTCGGAAATAAAAATACAATACAATACAATACTTCCGAAGACAAACAGGTGAAATTTGCATATACAGCAGCTTTACAGCAGGGGTGCCCAATACGTCGACTGGTCGATTGCGCGGCATTAAAGGAATCAAATGGCCACATCCATCCTCCAGTTAATTTTTTTTATTTATATACCGGGAAGCAAACTGATGCGCATTTAAGCACGCAAACAAGAATCAAGAATCAGTTTATTTATATGAAGCCAATTTACAACAAGTGTCGTCTCAAGGCACTTCACAGAAAACCAATTAAAATCAAAGATACATCATAAACAAATCAATTTAAAAAAGTTTCCAATCTAAGGAACCCCAGCAGATTGCATCGAATCATTGACTTGCAGCATTCACCCCTCTGGAATCAGCTGACCAAAACAATGGCTTGTGTGGTCGTTGACTTTACAGCAATCCCTCATACTGAGCATGCATTTAGCGACAGTTGAGAGGAATTGTAGAGCATCACTGGAAGCATCTCAGCCCATGTTCTCATCCAAGAAGCTGTCTCAGCTAACAGAACGCCAGCCCAGGTGTGGTTACTATGGAGGGAAGAACTTAAATAACTTAACCCTATAGAATGAGACATGAAGAAGTTAGAGCAAAGGAGAACCGTCTGTCAAGACTGAGTTCCTCCCCAACCGGATTAGGCTGTCTTCTCTACCTCTTCCTAACTATAAACTTTATCAAACAGGAAGGTTTTAAGCCTAGATTTGAAACTAGACAGT
>JAVLVB010000054.1:1334730-1375125 GCA_032876305.1 Orestias chungarensis
AAGCTGGAAGCTGGTTCCACAGGAGAGGAGCCTGATAACTGAAAGATCTGCCTCCCATTGTGCTTTTAGAGATTCTAGGAACCACCAGTAAACCTGCAGTCTGAGAGCGAAGTGCTCTGTTAGGGACATAAGGAGTAATCAGATCTCTGATATACGATGGAGCTTTATTAGTGAGGGCTTTATATGTCAAAAGAAGAATTTTAAAATCTATTCTAAGTTTGACAGGGAGCCAATGAAGGGAAGCTAAAGTAGGGGAGATATGATCTCTCTTTTTAAGTTTCATCAGAACTCCTGCTGCAGCATTTTGGACCAACTGTAGACTTTTAATTGCATTTTGTGAACTTCCTACTAATAAAGAGTTACAATAGTCGAGCCTTGAAGTAACAAATGCATGGACTAGCCGCCTTAGCAAACTGCGGTGTCGCGTAGCTAGCCTCCCAGTCTCTTTTAGCAGAGGCTAGGGTAGGACCAAACCCCCACGGAACAAAACAAAAAAAAAAAAAAAAAAAAGTATGTATATATATATATATGTAGCAGATCCCATAGGATTGGTCATCTTTTAAGTAGCTTGCTAGCTCAAGGTGTGGGCAGCGCAAATTTAGCCGCAATATTGTCCAATTGATTCTCATAAAATCCAGTCACTTTCATACACTGTTCAACAGAAAAACACAGAACCCTCGAGTCAGGAGTTTTTTCTGTTGGAAAGAAACACAAGAGTTAGGATTGGGTATTTAAAGGTAACTGCAGCAATGGTTAGTTATTCTGTCTAGGAAAAAGATGCAGTTCAACAGATTAGCATTGGTGAGGTGTTAGTTGTTATGAACAGAAATTAAAGCAACACTAAAGAACTTTCAGTTTTGGTCAATTCTGGCGGCCCTGTGTGGACAAAGGGGGTCGTGTTTTGCCTGAAGTAGACTGCATTTCCCATGATGACCAGGGCATAGGGTCGTAAAATCCTGATCTCCTGGTTGACTGCAGTTGGATTGAAATACATTTATGTTTCTAGTGGCTGTGTGAAGGATGAATAGCAATGAGGTAATGAATCTAATTGTGGCAAAACAAAGTCATATGATAATGTTAAAAATAAGAAACAAGGGATGCATGTTGTAAGGCGTCACCACATTTGTAGCTGTTTTGGGTGGCAGGGTCCTGCCACCCCCCTCAAAATTGATTAATGCCGGTGAAAGCAATACAGACCCCCTCCTCCCCTGGGCCATGACAGAGGTGTCATTCAGAGAGCTGTAAGTCGACGTATAATCACAAAAGTTATGAAAATATTTCATGAAGGTTGAAAATTTACTTAGTATTGCTTTAATTAATAATTACCAACTGTATGTTGTAAGTCAACAAATACAAGACACTAAACCTGGTAAACTATAAAGTTTTTCATTTAAGAAACTGTTTCACTAAATAACTTCAGGCCTACGTAAGGAAAATCATGATTGAAAATTAGAAATGAACCAGATCACTATTTGTCGTATTTTTGTTTTTGGATATGTGTTGTGTTTCGGTTAACTTCCTCCTCTGCAGCTTAAAAGGGGAGAGGGTTCCCAAGACCCACTCAAGATGGTTTAGAGTGGGTCATTTTACATTTTGTGCCGTATTAGAGGCTCCCTCTCTTTTAATCTTATAGATATTCTAATATTAATTACCTGTGCTCTTGTGGTTCTTGCGATTTTTCAAAGTGTTGAATTTATGTGACGTTTTGTTGCCTTTTCAGCTGCATGCTACGAACACTTCAGAAGATTTAGCCCAAGTGCTTTGGTCATAAAGTCAGTGTTGTCAGTTTTAAATTGGTTACTGGTTGTTAAACTAAAGATAGTTTATTAGAATGTTTTCTAGTAAAGAGAGACCTTTAAAAGTCAACAGTATGGAGTTTAATGACAGGTCACTCTAATATCTGACTCATCGTGAAACACTGGACGAGATGTATTGCAATATATGTTCTGTTTTGCAATCTAGGTTTGCTGACAATGAATCTTAATACATGAGTGCAATCAAGGACAGGAAAAAGTGAATAATTACCTCTTAGAAAAGATCTGAATAAATAAATTTCCTAAATAATTTCTTAAATAATAGCTTCATATTTCATCTGTTGCAAAACTAATACTGTCACAATCTTTGGTAAGTGTCCGAACTACTTGCAATAATTCATTACCATCCAATAAATAAACATACTGGATTTCAGGAGACCCCTAAATAACAGTTGGACGAGGTGTGGGGGAGAGAGGGTGACAGGTAAGTGTAGTTATTTTGTAAACCAACGCAGTCTGGGAGAGTTTTCTGTTGAGTGTTGAAGGGCAAACCCTAAGACTGAGTTGGCACTCATGGAGGTACATTTGTCTGAAAAGTTTACAGAAATGTCAGGTCTTCATACTTCACAGACAGTCTCAACATCACAAGGAGGGTAAAAACTGGCTTGGATGTGATAAAGAGAGATGTGTAATTTCCGAAGAAAATTAATGAAATAGTAAGGAGTAATCCATAGGGCTCGGTGATACCACCTGGGCTGACATTCAGATGAATGACTCTATAGCAGTCCAATAAGGCTTGATGGGGAAACAAATTCTACATGTGCACCATACTTTGCTCCTCACTCTGGAGGTAAAAAAAAAGAAAGAAAAAAACTGCAACTGCAGTACAGACACAATAATATACCCAAATTTCAAATGAAAGCAGCATTTCAGAAACAAACAGCATCATACTGTCTACCAGATCATCTCGAAGAAAAATGTTTAGCCGCCAGTTGGTGTCCTTAAGCTCTATAATACAAGCAAAAAAGGTACATGTGAAAAAAACCTAACTCAGACGAATAAAACATGCATTTTGAACATGTATTTTTTACGATTTCAAATACAATTCACAACGTACTAGACATAATATGCCTGAGACTTTTGCATCATAAGTTCCATATTGGCTTCAGTACACTATGTTTCCTCATTCCCCATGAAAGAAGAGCTGAAATAGGCCTAGGACAGGGTCGAGACAGGAGGGGCTCTCTTTTCACTGCACTTGGCGGAGAATTTTACGGCCCTCGAAGGACATGGTGTGTCCGTGGCTTGGTTTTCCGTAGTATACTTGATATTTCATTGCACGACCATCAACGCCATATCTGTCTCCTTGTTTGGCAGCTGCACGCTGTGACAACAAGTGGCTGTGTGCCTGGTGGGAGGAGGAGTAGGAGAAGGAGGAGGAAGCTGAACAGCATGAAGGAAAATGTTTCCAATAGACAGTCCAAGAGATGAGAAGCAGAGAGGAACATACCTGCAGGAGCAAAGTTAGGTGAGTCAGAAAATCTATTTTATTCTAAGATCAATAAACCAACAAGTCTGTAGCAGGTCAAGGAGTTTTTTTTGTTTTTTTTGTTTGTTTGTTTGTGTTACTACTTCGCTGTGTCCAAATATCCATTTATCTAGTTAATAGAGAACTACTAATTTACACAAATGTTTGAATTAAATTATTATCATCCTTTTACAGGGAAAAGGGCCATCAAATATAATCAACAAACAATAACAAAATTAACAAGTAGTGATTTCTAATTAAGTGTTATAGATCTTAACGTTTATTACAACTTGTGCTCAACGCTACACCGATTTACAGGTGATCGGTATAATCAGTATTGGCATTTTTAACACATAAACTGCTCATTAAACAAGTTAACAACAACAATAAAGGCACATTATGTGGTTTTTTAAATATATTTTTTCAATTGTTGCTCTATTGTGATCCAGAACATTTGTATACTGGCGCCTGCAAAATGGCTGCCTCGGTGTGGTTTACACCAAAAACAATTTCCTAGGGGATCAACAAAGTATACATTTTTATTTGTATTATTATTATTATATTCCTAAATGTTGTATGTTGTTACAGTATTTTTTCCTCTCTCGTTATCTCTTATAGTGTGTCTCTGAAAAATTGTTTGAAAAATTTTCCTATTTTATTGGAGGTTACAGTTATTATTTCCAGAATTTAATCTTTAGTCTTTAACTTGAACGGACAAACTTTAACTGCTTACAGTACGATAATTACATCCTTTCTTTGGCGCTGTCACAGTAAGTTTTAGTTGCTCAACATAATTATTATATCTGTGCACTCATGAGTTTAGTTTTTTCCTATCAAAAGAAATCAGAAATATTCTTAGTTGGTCAAAACAAATTTTTAAACCCCTGGTGAATATCTCTAAAAACCCTTATAGAGAAATCCCACTAATTTTAGGACAAACAACCCATTAAATTATTCTGTTTTATTGTGCAAGTTACTTTCTGTTGGGTTGTTTCCATATGTTTCCATTGGGTCACTCTGTTTCAGGTCCTCTACATTTGTTTAATCAGAATTAACAGGTCATTTACCCTCCTCCATATATGCATAATCCTCCTTATTAACTCAAACATTGACATCTCCTGGTGCTCTGCCTGCTGTTGTTGTCGTGGGTTCCTAGAGAGCCATTCTAAGAACATGTGACTGCCCATCTTTTATAGTTTAAATACCGGGCTGTGCATTGTTAGGTTCAATGAAAACCGTCTGTACATTACGACAGCTAAAATTAATGGTCTCCCGTATCTCCACTCTAAGGGCATTGTCAAGTAAAATGAATGCAAGGGGAGCTTATGTAGCATTGCGGGGGGGAAACAAAATGTGTATATATATATATATATACATAAATTAAATGAGATTATGCAACAACAACAAAATATTATTTTATATCTGGGTGTTTCTCACATCCTCTCCAAAAGTGCAATTAGTAGTGAAATATCCTGTAACTTTCATCCGAAATTGTAGTCGAATTTAGATTGCTAACCATGCAATATACATTTTTCCAGTCCAAATATCTCTTCTTGCAAGCAAAAGTTTATGTGAGCAATTTGACACTTTTCTTAAATCATTTCTTGATATTGTATAGGCAGCCACTAATTCCAGGGACAATTTAAGGAGTGAGCTTAGAAAGCATAATTCACAGCTGTGAAGGCTTATCAGCTTTCAGAGTCCAGACTCCTGTTAGGTCTGACTCAAGTTTACAGCTGTAGAGTTTCGAGGCAAGGCTTTTCTTTAGTGCGTCACACTAGTGTTTATCTGATTAATATACTGTCAAAAGTTTTAATTTTTGCCACATCAGATGACCTTCATAACAATACCAAGGAAACAGACTCAAGTCGAAGAGTTTTTCGAAACCCTATGCAGGTGTTAGGTAAAAGCTTGAAATTATTTTTGTTTATTCTTTAATAAGTCTGCTTTAATTGTATTTTCATTTAAAAATGATCTCTTCTGATATACCTTAATTTTTTATTCAATTTCAATTTAAAATGTTATCTCTTCTTCTGTGTTCTTCTGCCAGATGTTGGCTTTAGTTTTAGGGACATGCTTAAAATGTTGGTGTTACAAATACAAAAACAAACAATGTACTAGCATAAATACTTTATTTATTTCAACTGCAAATATAAAGGATCCTGACTAAATAATTTATTGAAAAACAAAACATAAATTAATCAGAATGTCAAGATAAGATCCAAGATCATGGCAAAAATAATCAGAGCAAAGAAGAGGCATTATAATAATAATGCCTACTAGATATAGCACAACATATAAACCTTTTGCTATTGTTTTTTCTTGTTTTTAAGCAGAACAAAACTAAGACAAAGGAATTAAAACAATTATTTATTTGCTCCTGTTTAAATAAAATGTATTTTGAGCAGTAGCAAATAAAGATACATTAAAATAGCTTGTTGTTCAATGCCAAAACAAAAAAACACATTAAAAATAAATAAATACATAGACAAATTATTTATACAATTAGTGCTTAATTGTCACATTGAGGGAAAATAAGATTTCGTTTTCAAGTTATTTTACAACCAGCAAAATTAAATTAACAAGACGTTTGTTTTGATCTCCTCAGAATCAGTTATTTGTGGAAAGGGAGCATCAAATCATCTGGATAATGTCTCTACTTGCTTTGTTACAGTTTTACTCTTCTTTTTGGACAATAGTTTAAACAGATTGGATAGAGGCCATCTGTAAATGTACTTTCTCTTTTTCTCCAGGATGCTGCTTAGGATTCAAGCAGGATTTCCTGCAGGATGTTTTCTGTATTTAGCCCTAAATATTAAGTTCTGACATACTTTCTACTGCTGGCTCAAGAAATGTAGCCCCCCACAATGAAACATGGTGGTGGCAGCATGAAACTGTGGGGCTAAAGGCTTATGATGATTTGCAGCATTTGTTTTATACCAAACTATTCAGGTTTTTGTTCTGTTCCCCAGAGCACATTTCTTGACATTGTCAACCTTCATAGTTTAGGGCAAACTTCTTCTGTAACAACGGTTATCTTAATGTATCTCTTCCATTAAAGATATTTTGACTGGAATGCAGGACAACTAAATATGCTTTCAGTATATTTTTCCACCTGAGCTGTAAATATCTACATCTCTACCAGAGCAACTATGAGCCCATGCTTTGTTGCCTGGCCTGCCAGTTTAGGTTAGACAGATGTCTTTATAGGGTTTTTTTTCTTTGTTTTTTTAATTATTTTAATGTGTTGATCGGGGCTCTGTTAGTTGCTCTGACCTTCAAATGCTGTTTTTAAACCTCACCCTGTTACAGACTTCTCCTAAACTTTCTTCCTGTCCCGTCAGCTGTGTTCCCTGGTCTTCATAATACTTGGCTTATTGGTTAAATTTCTAAAACAAACTGAATTCATCACAAAGCAGCTTGATTTTGTTTTCTGAGATTACATTACAAACAGGTGGATTATCTTCTGATTAGGCGACGTATGGGTCATATTTGGTGCACTGTATTTTATTTAGGGATATAATATTAAAAGAGGCAAATATGAACACAGGTATGGGTGTTTCCATTGCTTATATCTGCTGGTTTTTGTGTTGACCGTCAGATTTTAACTGGAGTCCTGTTCTGCTCATCAAGCTGTAAACAGAGTGACATCGAGATCCTGGTACTGGGTTTTGTCTCATGAGTGTCAGAGTGTCTGAAGTGAGTGACAAAAATGCTACGTGTTTTTAGGAGGAAGTAGTCTTTCTCGCCACTGATTTACAGTCCATCAGCGGCAGCTGGGCTGGCCCTGGTGTGAAGACGTGGATCCGTAACCAGGAGAGGAGGAGAAACGTTTCTAGGGAATGTCCGGTGCTCCTTTAAATAATTACCTATAAAAAGCAAAGTGTCTCTGCACCTCATAGGCTGTTTAACAAAATCTTTAAACATAAAAAGTTTATCACACATGAATGCAATGGAAAACTATTTAAAATGAAAACTATTAGTCAAACATGTTACAATATTGCAGAGGTGGTGAGGGAGGTGATGAAAAGCAGTAGGGAAACAACATGGTGAAAGAAAACACGGCTCTGACAGACATGTGTGCTATTTGTGGAAGAGGGAGTGAGGAAGGTTTTAATTGCATGAAGATACATTAGAAGCACTGACAGGTGGAGCACTCATAGACTAGTGAGAGCAATGAATCAACATTTACTCTTTTCAAATTTAATAAAAGAAAATACGTTAAACTGAATAAAGGTAAATAGCACGCAGTTAATCAGAAAACGTGTGAAGAATAATTCATATATAAAACTTAAGATATTTGTGGAAATGAACTTTTTAAAGCAATTTTTATTTATAAATAAAGGTCAAATTTCTTTTGTTTTTTTACTCTAAGGTGGTTCCTCTCAGAATTAGCATTAAACTCTTCAGCAACTTCAACTACAGTAGCTCATCTGTTGAATCAGTGCAACCCAAAAGCTCCACAGATCCTCCAGTGAGCCCTGAGTCACCTTTGATAGATACTGATCACTGCTTTTAGGAAGAGAAGCTACAGTTTTGGAGATGCACTGACTAAGTCTTCTATCTTTCATAATCTTGCTGATCAAATTCTTTATTTCCTGCCAATAAATCAACTTTTATGACAAAATGCTGATATTCGATTGTATCCTACCCACTAACCGCTGCAAAGATACAGTGAACAAACCTGACAAGTATTTTAAAATATTGCCTGTTTTCATACTGATATGCATTTCTATGCAATAATAGTTTACGGACCATCTTGTTTCTAAAATTGTATGGCTGCTAGTTGATAGAACCAAAACAAACCAATTATACCACAAATTGTCCATCTTTCAACTAGAACATGCTCAGTTTTCAAGGTTGCTTCGACCTACTTTCTCAGTCTGCTGGTCCAGGGTGAGTGGCAATCCTTTCGGATGTTGACTGGATTCAATCTTTCAACCTTAATCCTAACCTGTATTGGTGAATTCTGACCCTTATTTGATTCCATTCTCCATACAAAGTACCTTGTTGTGAATTATGCGTTGTAACTGAATTGATTTCAAAAGGGCAATCTAAGCTCAAAAGTATTTAAATTTTGAAACCTGGTGTAGCACAACACTTAAAGTTTCATTCTGTTTTCTGTTTTCATTTTGTCCAGATAGCACCGAAGTACTGGAGAAAAAGTGTGGGAAAAAGACCTGATCGTGAACCATAGAATTATGGGGAAAGACAATGATGAGGATTCATGGAGAGGTAAAGATTTTTTCTTTCTCTCATTACTCATGCAGGAATAAAAAATGGACAGCTTAGCTTTAAGCCTGAAAGTTCCCCTCCAAATAATAACTAACAAAACAAGATTTTCATGTAGACTCACACAATGGTTGGCAACATTTTAATAATCTCCGCAGGTTCTATACTGCAAAATACTAATAAGGTGCCATGCACTGCATCAGCACTGCATGATTTCCTTTACATAAATCATACTTATAGTTTGATCCATCTAATTTGATCTAACTTGAGCAATTTTAAAATGAAGTAGGGGTTGCATAGTAAAGTATTTAAAATAATTTAAGCTCTCCAAGTGTACAATAATGGTGGAGGCACCTCAAAAGACCTTCTGCTCTGATTGTGGCTCTACAAAGCATTTACTAAGGAACCCCTACTGTTTATGAAAACTTAAGAAGATCTTAAGTTTACGTCTTGAAAGTCACAACCTGAAAGACAAATGATTGCTGCAAGTCTAAATCTTCACTCCAAAACAGATCACATTCTGATACATGTAACAATATTTTTAAGTAACTGTTGTTGGTGTATCTAACACAAATATGCTTTTGCACCCTCTTATAGGCGTCAGTAAATTTAAATCTAGCTCAAATTCTGGAATCTTCAAGCAGAAAACACAACATCCCACTCTGCATGTCTGTACATGGGTAAGATAAAAAATGTATTATTCTCATAACTATTCCCATAAGGTATTTGGTCAACAAGGACTTCTAACTACTATAGCTTTAGTTCCTTCTTCATAACTAAACATATCACCAGCAATTTAAAATTTTCTTAGATAACTACTTAATTACAAATCATTTTACACAATTTCTAAGAAACTTAAATAGGTTTTCAAACCTACTTTCAGCTGCTAGCCTTTAACAAATTTTTGTTTTGTTGAATTTGCAGTCTAATGACACCTCAGTCCATTTTGGATCAGACTCTATTGATGACAACAGTCCTGATGACGCTAACTATGGACCAAAGGAAACTCAGCAAGAAGAGATCAGACAAAACAATGACGACGGAAACCTGGACTATCACATTGGTCTTGTTCTGGAAGGCAGATGTACTTAGCACTGATTTTCAACTTTAATGTACTTTGGATTTTCTAATTTTTTAGTTTATAAAAGTACAACACAAAGGAACAATTTTTCTCCAAAGATTTTAGTCACTGATTAAAATTTGAGTGTGTTAGAAACTAATTTGGCATGATAATACAACTGTTGTAACGAGATACATTTTATAATTAAAATGATCCATACATGTAAACAGAGGAGGACAAAGGACCATCTCATACGTCTTCAAGTATCAGTTAAATGGCTGAAGCATATAAAAAAAAAAAAGTGGACCAAAAACAGTTATCCGCAGTTTTTGGAAAATATAAAAGAAACAATAGGCTTTTGAGATGGCTTTTATCTAGGCCATGTGCTCAGTTATATTTAAAACTTTTTTGACCAAAGCATATTTTATTTTATTCTACCAGAAAAGTCATCAAACATCAATTGAATAATGTCCAAAGCTTGATGGGCGTTAAAGGTGTGTGGTTGAGGTGTAACCAACATAAGGATTATAGAAAATCCACATTTGAATGCAGTTGAGTGGGTTCAACTGATTGCCAGAGTTCCACATTTTAACAAAAGTGTCTCTTATAGAGGAGAAAATGTTACTGGATTTTAGGTTTCACATTTTGTATGCTTTAATTAATTTACAATTTATAATAAGTGGATTTATGGTATAGCTGCATCTTAACTAATAAATGTTTGCTAAAATACTTCAGACACAAGCAAAAATAACCCCAATGTTTGTAGATGAATTAATGAAAACTTGACCTAAAAAGTATGAACATCAGTGTGGCATACATTTAAATTTGGATGTACATATACATGCATGGAAGAGGCATAAAGTACATAACAATTGTGGAAAAAAAGGCAGAAAGGAAGCATTAAAAAAAATCTAGTTAACATGTACCTTAGATAAGAAAACTAAAACTCATTCTCTGGCTTTCTTTTCCAGATGAGATTTTATCTACCTTGGGAGAAGGAGCCTTTGGAAAGGTAGTGAAATGTATTGACAGACACAGGTACGTATGCATACGTATCAAGGCTCACAATTAGCAATATCAAATTGACTATGTTCAATTATTATTTTTTTACAGGGGTCAACGAGTGGCTATAAAAATTGCGAAGAAGTTGGAGAGTTACTGTAAAGTTGCGAGATCAGAGATTGCCGTGCTTGAAGAGATCAACAGCTTGGATGACGACAACAGATTGTAAGGAACCGATTTTGAACCAAGAGATATTGTTTTTTTATTATTATTATTATTTTACCTCTTTCTGGGTAGTGCCTGTGTGAGGATGCTGGACTGGTTCAAGCACGAAGCCCACATCTGCATTGTGCTGGAGCTTCTCGGTCCCAGCACCTTTGAGATCCTGCAAGAGAACAACTTCATGCCTTTCACCGTGGAGCAGATCCGTTACATTGCCTTTCAGGTCTTCAGAGCTGTCAGTTGTAAGTCGAGTTGCCAGTATTAATTGCAGCTACAAATTCCTTGTTGACTTTATAGCAACCAGCCATCTAACAGACAAATGGATTTACATGTCTTCAAGCAGCACAAATCAAAATGTGAACCTTCGGTTGTTTGTTTGGCTTTATTTCACCATCTTGAGCATACATGCAAAGTTAATTGTCAACGCTTTACATTGTATCTATACATTAATGGTTGTTTGTTCATTGGGTGTGTTTTTGTTTTGTGAAAGGAAGTTAATGTATGGAAAGATGTACTGAACATGTCAAAGAAGGAAAGAATCTTTCAGTTCTTAGTCACAATGCACAAATGGTCTCTTTTTAGGAAAAAATCACTTTCAGGTATTCTGATCACTAGCAAAACTAGAACAAATATATTTGATTTTTTTTATGTTTTGGTACAGTCCTGCACCGTAATAAGCTGAGCCACACAGACCTGAAGCCTGAGAACATTCTGTTCGTCAGCTGTGACTGTGACACGGAGTACAACCAACACCTGGTGAAGGTTCCTCTAATAAAACTACAATTGTAAAACGTTACTGTAAAGTTTGGCCAATCTGTGATATTTAGGTCTGTGTGTGTGGCAGAAGTGTAAGCAAAGAATGCCAAGATATCTGGACATAAAGGTTGTAGATTTTGGCACTGCTACATTTGATCACCAACACCATGAGACCCTGGTGTCGACACGGCACTACAGAGCACCAGAGATCATACTGGGTATGCTGATAACTCAAAATCCTTGTTGGAGTAATAGAATTAGTATTTTATTGTTATTATTTTTTAATATTAGACCGTGTATTTGTGTTCAGATTTGGGCTGGAACCAGTCCTGTGACGTATGGAGTCTAGGTTGTGTTCTCATTGAGTATTACCTCGGACGACCACTGTTCCCTGTAAGTAAGCACAGACACGCAAACTGAGAAATAATTCTTGACAGTAGAAAGTTTCATTGAAACTGTGAGTTTTGTTGTTTCAGAGTCATGACTCTCGAGAACATTTGGCCTTGATGGAGAGGGTTCTGGGACCAATTCCCCCCCATCTTCTGAAACAGACCAGGTATAGTAAGCTTCTGGTTGTCATAATTTTCAGATATCTGACCCACAATAAACAGAGGACTCTCAGGAGTACAATGATAAAGTTTATTTGTGAATGTGGATGTGTCTTGAGACGGGAAGCAATGATCACAGCAGGGAATGGAAAGGGGATCCAGGTAACTGAGGACAACGTGGGAAACCGGAGACTTCTGGAGGTGAGACGGAGAAGGTGAGTAGTAATAAACAGTGCAGAGATGATTTGATATGATGCTTACTGTTGTAGATAAGCGTTGACGCCGGGGAGGGGTGAGTGGAGAGACTTTCAAGTTGAGTCCAGGTGGTTGTTGTCCTGAGGGGCGTGAGGCCGATGGTTAATGCCTGGAGCGGGCAGATTGAGCTGTACACTGAGAGCAGGAACCAGAGTGGTGTGGAATCCAGGAGATCATGAACGGAGCGGGTATGAGCACAAGTGAAGTGAACCTGAGGAGGTGAGCACAATGGGAATTAAAAGGTTGCACGGGTGAGACAAAGTAACAAAGAAACAAAACATCAAAAAAATAGAAATACTCTGAAAACTAGAGACTGGTTGCTGAGATTAGGTAAGGTTACTAGGAGTAACAAACACTCAGGCGACGAGTAGCTGGATTCCTGTTCTTTATGAGCAGCTAAGCCCAATCAGCCCAAATGCAGATCATCTGGAGAGGAGCTCAGATGAGGAGCTGCTCCAGCTGGAATGACGCTCTGGCGCCCCCTCTTGGACAACCTGTGAATGTGCAAGAAAGTCTCTATGACGGTACCCCCCACCCCCAGGGACCGCCACTCGGCGGTCCAGACGACGCAGAGGAGGCCTTAAAATCTCTAATGAGACTAGGATCGAGGATGAACGAGCGGGGCATCCAAGTACGCTCCTCGGGACCGTAACCCTCCCAGCCGACAAGATACGGAAAACCCCTACCCCGTCGACGGGAAGCCACGATCCTCCGGACATTATAGGCCGGGTACCCATCAATGATACGGGCGGGTGGAAGGGTGTCGGCTAGAGGGCACAATGTACTGGTCCGGACGGGCTTAATTTGGGACACATGGAAAGTGGGATGGACTCTGAGGCTGGCCGGCTGACGGAGACGAACTGTGGAAGGACTGATAACTGACTCAATGGGATACGGGCCGATGTAGATGGAGAGCTTTTTGGGAACTGACTTGAGGGAGAGTTCTCGGGCCGATAACCAGACTTGCCTTTAAAAAGTACTCGTACTTTTTATTAGCGTCATCGCTCCGTTGGAGAGCAGAAACAGTGTCCTTCCAGATCCTGCGAGCTCGGCGAAGGTGGTGAATGGATGGCGACCGAGATATCCCTCTCATCGGCAGGAAAAAGTGATGTTCGACAACCTAGGGAGATCTCGAAGGTGGAGAAACCAGTGGGTGCAGAGACATGAGAGTTGTGGGCATATTCTATCCAAGGGAGATGTTGGTTCCAGTTGGTCTGGTTAGTAGATGTGAGACACCGGAGAGCAGCCTTGACCTCCTGGTTTAGCCGTTCTGTCTGACCGGCCAAACCAGTCTGTGGATGGTAGCCGCAGGTCAGACTAGTCTTGACCCCCAGTGCTGCACAGAAATGTTTCCAAACCTGGGAAACAAACTGGGGACCACGGTCAGACAGGAAGTTTACTGGGATACCATGGACGCAGAACACGTGTTTAACCAGGAGACGGTCTGTCTGGAAAGCAGAAGGCAGTTTGCAGAGAGAGACGAAGTGGCATGCCTTGGAGAATCTGTCAATGATGGTGAGTATAGTGGTCATACCTTGTGACGTGGGTAAGCCGGTAACGAAATCAATGGCGATGTGGGACCAGGGTTGGTGAGGAATCTCAAGGGGGTTGGAGCAGACCAGAGGATGGCTTGTTGCCGGACTTATTGCGGGAGCAGGTGGGGCAGGCTTGAACAAACTCGAGAACATCCTTATGGAGACTGGGCCACCAGAAACGGCGGGAGATCTGGGCTATGGTCCGACAGGAACCGGGGTGACAAAACAGGCGAGAGTTGTAAAACCACTGGAGAACACGTGAACGGACTGAGGAGGGAACATACGTGGTTTGTTGCGGTGGAGTTTGTGGATCGGATTCTTGGCGGAGGGTGTTCTGAACAATGCTCTCAGTCTCCCAGGTTACCGGAGCAACCACTCAGTCGGGAGGAATGATGGGATCTGGTTCTGGGGATGACTCGTCAGGGGAGAACTGTTTCGAGAGGGCATCTGGCTTGACATTCTTAGAACCAGGTCTGTAAGAAATAGAAAAGTCAAAACAAGAGAAAAACAATGACCAACGGGACTGTCTGGGGTTGAGGCGTTTGGCAGACTTAATGTACTCAAGCTTGCGGTGATCGGTCCAGACCAGCACGGGATGATTGGCACCCTCCAACCAATGACGCCACTCTTCGAGGGCCAATTTGACGGCCAACAACTCACGGTCCCCCACGTCATAGTTACGTTAGGCGGGAGAAAGACGACGGGAGAAAAAGGCAAATGGGTGGAGCTTGTTATCTTCCTCTGACGTTTGGGAGAGGACAGCTCCTACCCCCAGATCAGAGGTGTTTATCTCGAGGACGAACTGACGGTTAGGGTCTGGTCGGACCAGAATTGGGGCTTGGGTGAACAGGGTCTTGAGTTTGGGGAAGGCTAGGTCAGCTTCAGGGGTCCAGGTGAAGGTTTGTTTGGTTGAGGTGAGTGTGGTTAATGGCGCTGTGGTCTGGCTGTAGTTTTTGATGAATCTACCATAGAAGTTAGCGAAACCTAGGAAACGTTGGAGTTGTCTTCTGGTGTCAGGTATGGGCCAATCGGTAACGGCGAGAACCTTGGTGGGGTCCGCTCGGATCTGCCCGCCCTCGAAAATGTAACCAAGGAATGCTTTGGATGGTTTATGGAAATCACACTTTTCAGCTTTGATGAAGAGGCGGTTCTGGAGGAGGCGTTGAAGGACCTGTTGGACATGCTTCTTGTGTCCTGTAAGGTTTCGAAAGAAAATCAAAATGTCATCTAGGTAAACAAAAACAAAAATGTTCAGAAAGTCGCGGAGAACGTCATTGATTAGTGATTGAAAGACATATGGGGCATTGCAGAGGCCGAACGGCATGACCAGGTACTCGAAATGTCCAATAGGGGTCTTGAAGGCTGTCTTCCACTCATCTCCCTGGTGTATGCGGTCGAGGTGGTAAGCTTTGCGGAGATCCAATTTTGTGAACACTGTGGCTTGATGAAGAGACTCGAAGGCTGCGGTGATGAGTGGTAATGGGTATTAATGTTTGATGGTCTCCCAGGGGAGACGAGAAGGAACCTAATAATGGCAGCGGCCAGAGACTCGTTGATGTAGGTCTCCATCGATTCGCGTTCCTTATGAGAGATGTTGAATAGCCTGCTTGATGGTAAAGGGGCTCCGGGCAGAAGATCTATGGCGCAGGTGTATGGTCGATGGGGTGGTAAATAGCAAGCCTTGCTTTTCCTAAAAACCTGCTTGAAGTCGAGGTAAGCTCACGGGATGTTGCTGAGGTCCTGGGAATCGATGGAGACATCTTCCTGGGGTGGGCTAGGAGGAACGGCAGCATGGAGACAGGAGGAGAGACATTCATTCGACCATGAGATGATGGAGCAGTCAGAACAGTTTATCACAGGATTGTGGGTCTGGAGCCAGTCAAAGCCGAGGGTAAAATTGGGTTGGGAAGAGGAAAACACAAAAAATGATCGTTGCTCAGTGTGGTTACCGGTTATGATTATTTCCAGAGGATGAGCGATGTGGATAACCTGAGGCAATGACCGGCCATCCAGAGCTGAAACACGAAGAGGGTTCTCGAGAGGAAGGACGGGAAACTGAAGCTGTTCTACTAAGGATTGAGCTATGAGAGACTGCTCACATCCGGAATCGATGAGGACTGAGAGTTGGTGATTGCGCTGGTTATGTGTAATAGTGGTAGGTAGGAGAAGACGAGGCTGATTGGATGGGTTGATCTGGCCCGTCTGTGGCCTCGCGTTCACAGACGGATCCTCCTCGGAGAGCTTGTCCTTCCTGAGAGAGGGGCACTTAGCGATGAAGTGCCCCGGAGTGCCACAGTAAAGGCCCTCCTTAGAGTACATCCTCCTCTGCCTTTCCTCCGGGGTGAGCTTGGTTCCTCCGACCTGCATGGGTTCCTGTCCCGGGGGTGACGATGGTGAAGGCTCTGTGGATGTTATAGATACAGAGGAGGCAGTTAAGGGAGGCGAAAAGAATGCAGAAGCTTGACCAACAGATGCCCTATGGCGTACCCTCAACCCGTCTCTCTCCCTCAGACGGCCTTCTATGCGGGCAGCTAGGGAAATATAAGTCCCTCTAGAGAGCGTGGCTCATCAAATAGGGCTAATTCATACTGTAAAGCCTCGTACAGTGCTTCAAAAAACACATACTTTAAGGAACCTAAGTCCCAGTTAAGGCGAGCAGCTAAGGTTCTGAACTCAATAGCCAACTCGGACACCTTCTTACAACCTTGTTCTAATTTGCGTAACCTTCGACCCAAAGACACTGGGTCATTTTCTTGACAAAACACCTCTACGAGTTTGTCCTGAAACTCGTGGAAAGATAAACCAAACTCAGGAAATCTGTGAAAACGAGACTCAGCCCATTTCAGCGCTCTACCGGACATCTGACCGATAATAAATGCTATTTTGGCATCATCACTGGGAAAAGACTGGAGAATAAGTAAACACCAAAGAACACTGCAAGATAAACCCCTCACAGTCGCCATCCTCCCCAGAATACCTCTCTGGAACAGGAAGTGGAACTCCGCAGGAAACCAGAACCGGAAGTTGACGATGCGGAAGTGGCGGAGACGATGGGTGACATACTGCAGCGCCCTCGTAGGGTGGAGGGACTGAATCGACGGTTCGAGGGGACAGGTTCTGAACCAAATGAGTAATTTGATCAAGTGTGTGGTTAGTTACAGCATGTTGCTCAGAAAGGGAACGGAGTACGGCGTCGTTAGATTAAACAATGGAGGACTGATCTGCCATCACCCTCCTGAGAGCCTCTTGTGGGTCAACCGGGCCTGAATGTTCTGTCATAATTTTCAGGTATCTGACCCACAATAAACAGAGGACTCTCAGGATTCCAATGATAACAAAGTTTATTTGTGAATGTGGATGTGTCTTGAGACGGGAAGCAATTATCACAGCAGGGAATGGAAAGGGAATCCAGGTAACTGAGAACAACGTGGGAAACCGGAGACTTCTGAAGATGAGACGGAGAAGGTGAGTAGTAATAACCAGTGCAGAGATGATTTGATATGATGCTTACTGTTGTAGATAAGTGTTGACGCCAGGGAGGGGTGATTGGAGAGACTTTCCAGCTGAGTCCCGGTGGTTGTTGTCCAGAGGGGCGTGAGGCAGATGGTGAATGGCTGGAGCGGGCAGATCGAGCTGTACACTGAGAGCAGGAACCAGTGTGGTGTGGAATCCAGGATATCATGAAGGGACCAGGTATGAACACAAGTGAAGTGAACCTGAAGAGATGACCACAATGGGAATTAACAGGTTGCACGGGTGAGACAAAGTAACAAAGAAACAAAACATCAAACAACTAGAAATACTCTGAAAACTAGAGACTGCCGCTGAGAATAGGTAAGGTTACCAGGAGTAACAAACACTCAGGCGACGAGTAGCTGGATTCCTGCTCCTTATAAGCAGCTAAGCCCAATCGCCCCAAATGCAGATCATCTGGAGAGGAGCTCAGATGAGGAGCTGCTCCAGCTGGAATGACGCTCTGGCGCCCCCTCGTGGATAACCTGTGAAGGTGCAAGAAAGTCTCTATGACACTGGTCCACTTTAAGGCCGTCATTTTGTAGCAAAAGCTTGTTTTCTTGTTTCTAATTTTTGTTTTCTGACTTCCAGATGTTAAAATTCTGTAAAATTTTCAAACCCAGACTGACAATTAATAAAAAGGATTTTACGATATCTGTGCTGCAATTTTAGAAACTTACAGTACTGCTTTGATGTAGAAATGCAAGCCAGAAAAGTTGTTGGACATGTAAACTAATGTTCTATCTTTCTTTACATTTCTACATGTGATGTCTGTGTGTGGTGCAGGAGGAAGAACTTTGTAAAAAACGAACATTTGAACTGGGATGTGGAGAGTCCCTCTGAGGATGACATTCAGAAATACTGTCAGCCTCTCACGGTAAAGGAAATATTTATTTCTCTCCCATCATTTGCACTTCTCTTGCTGGTTTAGAATCAGTTCTTAACTTTGCGTGCCCAAGTCCTTTTTTTCCAAGCTACAATCCTGCAACTTCAAATGCATTCCTTCACTACTCCACCTAAATCAAATAAACCGCTTATTTATTGAGTCTTTATTAAGTCATTGGTGAGGCGATGTATCCAAGGCCCTGTACACATGTTAACTCTTTTTATAAAATTGTTTTTGAGTTTGGAAAACACCCACGTCAACACTAGACCTTTTCCTTTATATTTTTTACTCACATAGAAATACAGAGAATTCCCCGAAACATTATCTTTACTGCTGAAGATGTGTTAGTGGCCCCAAAAAATTAAGATGCACATAAGGACTCTAAAGAGTTTAGCTGTACAAGTTTTTTTTTAACGTGGCAGAGTTTAAAAATAATGTTCATTTATCTTTAATGTAAAATCATTTCTAAAAATTTCCCTCTTTTTCAGCAGTCAATTAGAACAAACAGTGAGGATGAGAAGCAGCTGTTGGACCTGCTTGGCTGCATGCTAGAGTACGACATCAGCAGACGTATCACTCTGGAAGAAGCACTGTGGCATCCGTTCTTCTGCCCGCTAAGAATAAAGCAGAAACCACAGCGCAGCTAACATGAAGACAGTCATGGCCTACTTCCCCCTGATACTTTCTAGATGTTTTTTTGTTTGTTTTTTTGTGGCTCTGTACAGTGTTTTTCTTTCCCACATTAATTTCATCTGTTTCACCAGTTGTTCCTTTTCCCGTTCCCTCCTCTCTCTTTTTTTTTTCCTCCATGTATTTAGCAGTTTAGTTTTTCATTTATTTATCAATAAATTCTTAAACCAGTGAAACAATATTTCAACTATATATTTGCAACACAAACAAATTCTCAGCACTTGCAAGCGATTAACTAATTTCCACAGGGTCCAAGGTGTTCCTAGACCATACTGTGTATGTAATCCTTCTACTGAGATCAGGTCTCCTCCCTATGCCCTTGCAATGATGGAGTTCATTTTCATTGCTTTAAAAGCACTTTTACTAAGTCTGTGCTTTTTCTCTTTGTCCATTGCAAATAGCACAGGACAGAGTCTCAGAAACCTGTCTATCAAAATTGGCAGAAATAAATGTGTGAAACACATTACTTTGTGTGTAGTATTTTAATGTGCTTAAATTTATTAACTAAAATAATTGAACTTCTACATTATATTGTAAGTAAGTTGAACACCAGTTTGGCATGCACTAATAATAAACTTAAGTGTGTTTAGTTTATTATCTTTATTTATATGCGCCTTTTCAGAGAGAAGCGGTGACAGTTGAGATGAGGGAAAACTATGCTGCCATCTGGTGATATAATCATTTATATTTTAGAACATCCATCCAACTCTTACAGAAAAATTTAACGTTATTTGGTACTGGCGTCTTTTTTTCCTTGTTAGTCAAATAAAGCAAAACTGAAATTAAATTTAACACTAAAAATGAACTAATATTATGGGATATAAATAAAGATCTGACTCTAGACACTTGATATCAGACCAACTCTAATTAGAAATGTGTATGTTATATTAAAAATGACATTACTACAAGAAAATATATTTGTTTTATTTAAATTGGGGGTTTTATATTGCATAAAATAGTGTCAACAAAAAAAAATACCATGTGCAATCCTGGAAAAAGTGATCTGTCACAACGCCTATCAGTCCTGGGTAAATAAAGTCCAGCCTGTTGTAGAAATCCATGACATGAACTAGTTTAAGTGCTTTGTTTATCCAGACTGCTAGCAGGTGAAGTGCAGCATAATTATTGTGGTTCAAGCAGCTGAGGAAGTATCCATGAGCGAACAATTATCCATGTTGAAAACATTACACGCTCAACCGCAGCCTGCCAGATAAACAGGCGGCTTGTTTTCTCCCTGACAGCTATCAGTTTAGATTACGTGGACGTAATAAAGCAGGACGACACAAAGTGGGTCCAATGCTGATGTTTGTGATCCACTCTGCTTCAGTTCACTGAGCAATTCACACATTGAGATTGAAAAGCTATATCTTTTAGAGAAAAATAAAAGTATGCTGCATTTTTTCTTGTCTTATGTTACCAATTTGTGATGTTTGGAGACATACTTGCACTTCGAGGAAGTTGTGCATTTTTTTTACTGCAAATTAACTAAATTTTTTTACTATTACTACTCAACAAACAGACCTCTCAAATAGAAACATCTAATCCAAAAGACAATATTTGGTGAAGAGGAAGTCTTTAATTATCTTTACTGTTGAGCCTGTGAACATGGATAGAAACAAAATAAAGTTATCTTATATTTATTGTAAAAATCTCTGACTTTTTATGTTTATTTCAAAATTTCATTCATACCGCTTTCTATGTTTCTAAAATTTGGAAAATCAGCTTAATTATTTTTGATTAAGAATTGTACAAAATGTGTAATCACAAAATGGAAGGAAGAGTAAATATTATTTCATTATATAGAAAGTGAACTGTGCATTGTTGTCTAGGTCCCTTTACTTTAATACCCCTACATAAAAGTGCAAAAAATAAATTATTTACAGGTAACCAACTCAGTGAAGAGCCTTTTTGAGTAAGTTGTTTGAGTTCGCATCCAGCTGTTCTGTGAAGTCCTTGGAGGTTTTTTTAGTGAACTTTACTAAAAAAAGCATAATGAATCCAAAGAAAAGAGCTTACCGGTCAGAGAAAGTTTACAGAAGGGTTAGGTTTTAAAACAGTTTCTCAACTGTCAACAGTTTTTCTGATTTTAGTCAGTCGATAATTGAAGATGAAAAGATGGCAGTACAAATCAAACCTGGTACCAAGACATGACCGTCTAAGGAGAACATTTACAGAGCGAAGCATCCAGGATGCCTTATTGTCTCTGGAGGAGCTGCAAATATTCATCGCTCAGTTTGTTTCTGTCCTCTATCACCATTTAATGTAATATCTGGTAAAGAGCTAGCAATGCAAATCTCGCTGAACACATCTCCACTGCTACAGAGAACATGGTGGGGAGATGCTTTTCATAGGTATTAACCCAGAGTTGGTACGATGATGAACAGAGCTAAAATATGACAGTAATTAAAGGTCCTACAAAGAACATGGCGCACTTTTCACCATTGTTTGTCTGATATTTTTAAGCCTTGTATCAGTTTTCTTCACCTTCACAATAACTGGCTTTATTGTGCTGAATCATATAAAATCCTAGTGAAATATATGTGCCTGGCAGTGTGTTTTGTCTAGTTTATTCTCATTATTGTTTGGGTTTCTATTTTAGCTTAAGTTTTGTATCAGTTTAAACTTTTTTCAAGTGTTTGCCCCATACAAGCAGACCCATAAAATACCAAAAAGATTTATACTATGTGTAAAAAAAAAAAAGGGTGAAATCATTTCATCTGTCCAGCATCTGGTTCAGATGCTTTTCCTGCTTCTTACAAGAATTTATCCAAGACCAGTTGGTATTTGTAACTGAAACACACTAAAACAGCAGACAATAATATGCTCTCATTATCAAACATCTTCAATCCCATTACGTCACAACTCTGGGATCCGTTCATCCACGTGCTTGTTTTCTAGGATAGTCCTTTCCTATTGTTTAAATTTACCTTCTTTTTTATATTACCAGGTTCTAAGATTAAGCAAAAGTTGAATTTCCATATTTCTATAGCTGCACTAAAAGCAAAGAAATTAACAGGACAAAGAAGACACACAAACAATGTTTAATTAGTTTGAAAACATTTATTCAAAATCTTGTTCAGAGTTTTAAATTCTTTCATTATTTATGTTACATACCAAACAGGGCTGCCCACTTTTTTGTGGAATTTCCTTCAGCTGTACGTAGGGAGAGTTTCGGATATTAGGCCAGAAGTTAATGTGCACAAAGGGTCTAAGTAGGTCAGGAGTCCCTCAGTGGGATTACCCAGCCCCTGTGGAATTACCCAGCACGCAAGTCAATCCCAAACAATTCTGGACTTCCTGCCTTTTAGTACCACTGACCTCTGGCACTCATGTTCTTCTGTTAGTTTTCTTCCCAACTTGATCGTAGTCAAAGTCAAGTTCTCACTCACAAGTACAAACAACCTCCAATAATAGAAGATAGCAGATTTGAATTGAGCTTTAAAGGTATGATAACCAGGTTCAAATATTCCACTTCCAAGATAAAAATAGCAATAAATATTTTTTCTGGCCCAAGAAATGACAGGGCAATTGTCACTGCATGCTTAAAAATGTGTCACCAAGACAGAAATATTGTAGTTATCTTAACTTGCTCTTAAATTTTCCTATATTTCCATATAGCATATTTCTATATATGCAATTCTCAACGTTGTAAACTGCTGCATAATGACAGAAAAAAATGACTTTTCTATGATGTTCACTACATTGTTTAATCTAATAATAAATAATAATAAGCTCATCAGTGTTTTGGGTTTTTGTTGCTTGTTCATTAAAAAAAAACTAACCAAGGACTTGCTCACTTTTTTGTTGTAGTATTTCCCACAATTTCAATCTTTCCTTCACAAACTGGTTGTGTCAGATGGATGAAAAGCATTACCTTCTAAGCAGCTGATTGGTAGCATAATCGACCGGCTGGGGGTGTCTCCTTCAGAAACACAAGCATGAGTCTGCGCAGGAGGTGTCGAGTGGCATCCATCCACTACACTTGGTGGTGCAGCAGAAAGCAGCCTGTTCGTGATGCAAGAAAACATGTCCGACAGCTGCAGCCGCACCTCCCTTTGCCAGCAGGCATAAACCAGGGGGTTAATCAGAGAGTTAAGCAACCCCAGGAGCCACAGATAGTTCTGCAGCAGGTCCTTAAGAGCGCACTTTCTGCATAGAAGGTGCACAATGCACACCACAAAGAAGGGGCTCCAAAGCACCAAAAAGCAGCCAACAAGCACTGCCACCGTCCTCAGGGCTTTAACGTGGCTCCAGCTCCTCAGCAGGTGATGCTGGTGATAATGTTGGTACTGGGGAGGTCCGAGATGATTGTTGTTAATACTTGAGCTGGTTTGCCTGATTTGGGAGATCTGTTTGTGGTGAATGCAGGCGATTTTTAGGATGTTCAGGTACATGTAGATAAAGAGGGAAAGGATGGGGAAGAACATCAGGCAGTACAGAGCGATGACCGCAATGTCGTGGTTGACAGTAAAGAAAGCACAGAAGCCGTTGTACGGTCCCGCTGCCTGCAGCTGGGGCATCATCACTGAGGAGCAGAGGATATGGTTTAATTTAAACAGTTATACTCGACTTAAAGCAAAAAAATGAAAAAAAGCTAATGCCGTAATTCACAACAGAATCATGCACTTTATTGTTCTCTTTTTCAACTTTAAACTAAATAGGCAAAGACTAAAGTTTTATCAACAACTTCACCTGCATATTAAATGCAGAATGCATATTCTCCCAAAGGTATTCATGCTCCTGCAACTTTTTCTTTTGTTGTTACTTTAGTACTTTATAGTCACAATCCTGAAAGTATTTAATTTGAATATTTTAAAGGTTTATGTTATTATGGAAAGATATTCTTTTTTTAAATTGCTTATAAGTTAAAATTTGAAAAGTGAATATGTTGTATTTACACCTCTTTACTCTAAAATCGTCAAACAAATCCCAAAGCAATCACTGTCCCTTATCTGTTGTTTTATAATCTGTTCTATTTTTAACAAACAAGTTAGGGTGTCCTTTTAGTTTTATAAAAATAAAAATAAAAGTTTGTATGGAAAACAGCTAAGAATAAAGATCCTGCTACTTTGCATTAGCTGTTTGGCTTCTCTAAATATTAGGTTCTGTTATCATCCTCAGATTTTAAAGATTTTTCATCTGTTTTAATCATGTATCTTCTGTTGCTTATCATTTTATATTCATTCGTTGTGTTAGTTTAACTATTGTCATTGTTTGTGTTATGGAAATGTTACTTTAAAACTAGTGTTGTTGTTTTATTTGTTTAATTAGTGAGATTTAGCTTTTATTTTATCCTTTGTATTAATTTACTTTCTCCACTTTCTCTGTTTAAATGTATATCTATCATACAATTTTGCATCATTTTTATAATGAACCTTCATTGAATACAATCTGAACAAATTCAATTAGGATAAGTACTTTTTCATATCCATCTCAACATTTGAATAAATTGAGAGTTTATATATAATATTTCAGTTTTTTGTTTTATATGTGGCAAGTACTCCACAAATGATTTCAAACGCAGTTTTCTAGTTTGTTAAGTAATATGTCCAGTAAACAGACAGATTAAATTAAAGATTAATTACACTGGTATCGTCTAAATTACATCAAAAAGTCACAGACAAAGTACATTGTTCATTCTTCAGTGAAAATTGTTTGTCAGGTTTTTCCAAAGAATGTCAATATCATATTTCAGTCATTTGGCTGCAGGTAAAAATATACATAAATTTTAATAGTTGAAGTTTATTATGTCTAACAACAAACACTGATAGTGGGTGTGGTGTGAAACAAAGGAAAACTCCTGGAAAAAGGAATTTGTGCCCATCATTAAGTACCTTGGAGGATCTGAGATGCTATTGGCTTGTTTGTCTTGCAAATGTTCCGTGAAGCTTGTTAGACTCCATGGTCACACAAATTCTTCAAAATATCTGAAATGTTTGCAAGACTAATGGACCCTGCCAGAAAGCTGTAAGACGGGTCATAACTGGCAGTCCCAAAGAAGGATAATGATCTCAAAAAGATAATCAAATAAACACCACACACAAATTTACCGTTGACCATTTTAGTTAACCAAATTTCCTGTATGAAAACATCTGGGATGAGAGAAGGAGCGAAGTCCATAATAGTTAAAGATCCCCTGTCTAAAATAATGAATACTGAGCCTCACCTGGTAAAAATCCCATTGTGAAGGAGCTGATCCACACAGCAAGTAAAGATCCAACAGTCTTCCATTTCCCAGACATCAGAGAATAATGAAGGGGCATCTTGATGGCTACATAACGGTCCAATGAGATCAGGAACATAGACAAAATGGACGCCATGCAGTGCGATGTCACAAAGCCCATTCGCAGCAAACATCTGGTCTTGCCCTGTGGAGCAGCAGGTGTTGTGTTCGTGGGAGTGTAATTCGCAATGTGACCATTGCGTTGATGAACAAAACTATTGTTGAAGTCCTCTGTAGCCAGTCCAGTAATGGCTAGGCCCACTAGAGTGTCAGCCATAGCCAAGTTCAGGACAAAATACCAGCTCTGAGATCCTCGTTTCAGAAGCAGCTTCAACAGAGCGGCAGCCACAAGCAGATTGGTGGAGATTATGAGGAGAGAAGTGATGCTCAGGATCAAACCCATCACCCTGGGCTTCACATCGGTTTGGACGGTTGGCTGATTGGCGTCCATGGAGTCAGAGGTGACGCTGACTGCAGGCTCTGTGCTGGTTTGTCCTGTTAAATATGACATTTTGATTCAAGAGGAAGAAAGAAAAAACCCAAGCCAGCTGACATTTTTAAGATTAAAAATTTTCAGTCACAGCAAGCTTTAATTGATTGATAATTGATATATGTAGATAAGTTAAAACATAGCTTAAAATGTAACCAAAGATTTCCAGAAATGGGGAAAGTATATATATATATGAAAATAAAAGATTTCCCTATTCTTATTCCAGTGCGGAAGTCCTTGGACTGATCCCAAAATATCCAGGCAAGTTTTTTTTTAAGAACATCCTTCCGATCTCAGTGCTGATTGCAACATCAGGGTTTCAGAGGTCTCTTTACCAAATGCCAGAAGGACAGAGATAGTCCCAACATTATCTGCAGGTCTGTGTTGTGCCCTCCTCTCTCAAACACACACAGCCCTACAGGCAGATGAAAACACACCCCTCTGCTGATGCAGCCTCTCTGTGACTGAGTCTTGACCGCCCGCTTTCTGACTACATGTGTTCATATTTAATTTGATTGTGAGATGTTAGCGTGTTTGCAAATGTTGACTGGTTGTTTAGACTTTATTCCCCATGTAAACACATGAATTCAGTAAAATCTGCAGTTATAATCTGGAGGAAAAGAAAGAAGCTGTGTTACAGAGTACTAAAACCATGAATATAAGTGTTGCCTATTAAGTCAACTGATTTTAACTTTGTGGTCTTGTGGATTAAATACAAGAGAAAACTTTTTTCTTTATTTCTTTGTGGGATGCTTTTGCAAAGTTTCTCCATTTTACATTCTACTCTATGCTGTGTTTTTTATGATTTAGTTTTTCTTTCTATATCTTGGATGTGCCTGATCCATTAATCTTTTCTTATATGTTGATTTTCTGATAATTTCCTTGCCTACTACTGTTTAAAACTGTCTTGCCATATTCAGTTTTTTATTATTGTATTGCTAGTTTTTAAATGTGTTCTCAGTTTTGCATTTGGATTTATTCTCTTACTTAAACTCCCTTTAGTATAATTAGCCTCTCTCCCTCTGTTTCTCAGCTCTCATTGGCTCGACTGTTCAGCATATTCTCTGCTTAGATCACCTGGTTCCTTTGTCATTTTCAGAATTTAACCTTGTTTTTTATTGCATGTTCCTGGATTCTTCTATTACATTTACACTGGTTCCATGTCTCGTTCTCTTCATGCCAGAGCTGTAAGTTTTGTTTTCCAACATTGAAACCCTTTACCTTCTGTAACATGACAGCCTTCAGTGACATTAGAGCAAGTACTTGATTCAGCAAAGTTTTCTTTTTTTATAGAGTTAAGGAAACTGGTTGGTTTATGGATGTTAACATGCTTTTAAGTAGAGAATGTCTAGAATATAGAGTAAGGAAGGAAACCTAGGAATCCCTTTTCTCCATCTTCAATCTGAAATCAGAAAACCACTCTAGAAAGAAACATGTTGATCATGTTACTCATGATTTGTTTTCCTTCCCCCTCAATTTCCTGCAGTCTTGCTTTGTCATCTGTGGTTTCCTTGGTATCTTTCTTATCTATAAATTCTCTCTGTCAGGTTGCGTCTTTTCAGTCACTTTCTACATTGTCCACTGGGGGTCGCCAGAGTTCCTCTGCTGGAGCTCCTCTTAAGCTGCTTACCTGGCCAGGTGCTACCACTTGGTGGTAACGAGCTGGACCAGAATAAAAGGAGTAGTGGACCATCTTCTTGACGCCTGAGTATTAGTTGCTTCCAGTAACCACTTGCTCGCAGTGCCATCTCTAGTTGATCTACCTACTTTAGTTTATTTTTTGTTCATTGTTCCAGTAATTCTAGTTTACAGTTAAAGTTCCTAGATTCTAGTTATTTGCCTTTTTTTGTTTATTTTGATACTTTGTTTTTTTCCCCTTTTTTATGATCCTCATCACCTCCTGTGCTCCACCCCGATTTCCACCGTCACCAGAATACACACTTTCAAGAATTCTCTCGATCATCACGATCCTCTGGTTCCGCAGCTCACTGGTTCAGCTTGGTCTGCTCTCTCCAGCCTCCATCCTCCATCGTGCTCTCCCCCCTGGACAACCTGCCCGGACTGGAAAGACTCACCACTCACTCCTCCTGGCGTTCTTCACCATCCATCTACAAAGTAAGACTGTTCTCATTAATCATCACCTCACCCGTTCTGTGGTCTCCGGTCTCCTCTGAGTTGCTCACAGAACTTTTTGTTGCCTTCTGAGTCTGGATTCCCGCCGCCGATCATCTCTGGTTCCCCTCCGTCATCTGTTGCCGTTCGTCCATGCTGGTTCAAGATCACATCCAACTCTTCAATAAACTTTATAATTGTACTCCTGAGAGTCCTCGTTCTGTGGGTCAGAAGCTTAAACTACAACATGACACTAACAAATTCAAGGATAAAGTTGCTGTAGGTTGCTAAGGTAAAGCAACTTTGAAATTCCTAACTATCCTAACTACAGTCAGTTGTACATTTGTTTTTTGCTGAATGTGAAATATTTTTACCTATCCTAACCAACTGGTATAGATCATGAAAAAACTGTTTAAAAATTATTTTTTTTGAGAAGACCACATTTTTCTGTTAATCTATCTCTAGGAAAAACTAATGGCTAAAAATCACTGTTCTGTAAAGTCTTTTGATTTTGTTATATTATGAAAAGCACACACTTTATGAAGGAAAGATGAGTTACAGTGGGACCAAAGACACTGGAATGTCCCTCTACTCCCACACACTTCAGACATTCATCACTGTATTTTGCTGTAACTGGGTTACATCATGTTCTCAAGTGTAGTCACATCAACAACTATAGACAAATTAGTAGTTTTAAATTATTTCAAATTGGCTTTGTTGAACTTAACAATACCCCAACTGTACTCCATCCATAAAAGCACATTTAGGATGTGGTGGAGGGAGAGATTTACATTATGTCAATGTCATTGAATGGAAGTTAACAGGCATCTAATTATTTGTAAAGACTAAATTGGTCAAACATGGATATACAAAATTTTACTATTAATCAACGGAAAACCTTTTTGTGCTGCATGCTCACAATCAGTAACAAGTACTGTCTCTGGGAGTAAGGTTGGACTGCACCATCTAAAAGTTTTGTTGGAATCACTTAGTTCACAGTCCCTCCTAAAGAAAATCATCCTTGCAAAATTATATTTACACCAGCATATTAAACCATGGGGGTAGTGTGTTTACAGTTTAATAACGCAATGAAAACATTAGTTCTTACTACCATGTTCTTGCTAACTTTCCATTAAGGATGGATCCGTTAAGTGGTCCGATTAACAGACATTCCCACTTTAATTCAAAAATTGCAAATTAATTATTTCATTGTCAAAACAGCAGATGTTGAACATCAGGACATTTTTCAATTTAATTCATTTCCAGTAGGTGCATTGAATACTCAGTAGCTGGGTTTTTATTTGTTATTGACCCAACGCAGAAATATATCAACTCAGTTTCATTTATTTATTTGATTTACAATAAAGTTGCCATTCAACAACATTATATGTTCTGTGTTCTCATACTATGGATCATTTTTTGCCTGACTTATTTAGAAATAATAATTTAGAATTTAAATTTATAAATCAAAGTAAACAGGGACTGGCCACAAATGAATACTGTACTTTTCAGAAAACCATATCTTCGAACTGTTCTTAGGCATTTCGCCTAACATCCCTACAAAATTAAAAGTGTAAAAGTGTAACGTCCCAGCATGTGAACCAGGATTACACCCATTAATGCTGATGCCTACACCAGCATCAGGTTAAACCAGGGTCAATTTGTTTGAAGTTGACCTGTGAGGTTGATGTCTCAACCGCTCCTATAGTGACCTGACGGCCTGCAGTCATCAACTGACAGAAGTGGGTGCTCTTTACAGGGTTAACCAACAAAGGACAAGCATTACCTTTTATCTTTAAACCAATACAAGTATATTTAAAATTGTGAAAAAAACCTGAATCCCAAAAATGCAAACAAAACACTGTCTGTTATGGTTTAAGGTCACCCAGACAATAAATAATTCAGGCTCAGCAAATCTATTTAAACCTTGGTAAAATGAATGCAGTGACACAAAGCAACTGCAAAACACCAATAGAAGAAGTGTGCCATGCAGTGCTGAATAAGTTAAAATGTAACCACTGGTTGCTGTCTTTCTTAGCCCTGGGGCCCTCAAGAGAGACATGTGGGATAATGGGACCATTTTCCACTAGGATTCACATACAAATAGACCCAGTTAATGATGCTTTCTCTCAGCACACATTCATTACATTATCTGACATCAGCCCTGCTCCTCAAGTTACAGTCGAGAGCTGCCACGGTTGGTACCAGGCAAAACAGCCTAATCAGCGAAATTCTTATCAAGATGACGTCTCTTTATCATCCATGTGCAGACAATAAAAATAAATGGTTATATTTCTATTTATGCTGCTATTTATGCAGCTTTTTAGCAGTTATATGCAGACTGAATGATGAACTTTGAAGAGAGGTTTTTTGTTCTTTGGACATTATGTTTGTTTTTATTACACCTGAGTCATTGCTCGTTTATTTAAATGCTGCCTCCGTAGAGACAGGCTGTAATCCTTTGAATTGGTCTTCATCAATACCTCTTAAGTGTTTTCAGATACCTTTCTCAGTTACAGTGTAGCAAATATGGGCATTTTGATGGTGGAAGAAGATTTCAGTCGAAAGGACCAATCTCTAGTCTTTCGCAGCCTCTAACTGGATTTCCTTTTCATTGTTTCTCTGTTTATACTTAACACAGCATAAAGCTGCCACCACCTTATTGTGGGTAGTGCGAACGATACTTTTGGTAATGGCATAACATATAATGGTATAGACTTAGCCGCAACAATTTAGCTGCAGTACCCCACATGCAGCATTTCTGCCTTGGCTGTTTCGCCATTTGATGTGCACTGTTAGTTTAGGTAGGCAGCCATATCTGGGAAGTTTACAGCCGTCATATCAGACCTATCAGTTGTGCTCCCCGATCTTCATGATGGTGTTTGTTCACTAACGTACTCTTAAAAAAACTACAGTTCCTTTTCAGAGCAATTGGATTTATACTGTCATGAAATTACAACAACTGTAAATTTGTAGCTAATTTAGTGGGACTCGACTAAAGAGGGGTCATCTAGGCCCCCAGTTCTACAATCAAGAATCGAGGATCAGTTTATTTATATAGCGCCTATTTACAAAAGATGTCGTCTCAAGGCACTTTACAAGACAACCAATCAAAATCATAGATATATCATTACAAATCTCTTTGAAAACGTTTCCAATCTAAGAAGCCCCAGCAGATTGCATCGAGTTGTTGACTTGCAGCATTCACTCCTCTGGAATCAAGAAGACAGACACAATGGCTTATGTTGTTGTTTACTTTACAGCAATCCCTCATACTGAGCATGCATGTAGCGACAGTGGAGAGATAAACGCCCCTTTAACAGGAAGAAACCTCCTGGCTCAGTACAAGCAGCCATCTGCAACGAACGACTGGGGTTTTGAAAAAACTAAAAACTAAAATTCATGCAGAGGTTACTGTAAAAAAAAGAGTTTATAGCAGCAGTTGCAGATCATCACTGGCAGCATCTCAGCCCATGTTCTCCAAGAAGCTGTCTCAGCTAACAGAACGCCGGACCAGGTGTAGCTACAATGGAGAGAAAAAAATTAAGATAAAACAAAAGGTTAACAAGGTTGAAATAATGGTAATTAAAGCAGATTAGACAAAGGAAAAAAGTAGCAGAGAAAGAAGTGGTCAGATTGTCCTCCAGCAGTCTAAGCCTATAGCAGCATAACTATAGAAATAACTTAAGTTCTGCAAACTAGACTCTGCTCTAGAAAACCTAGTTAAAATAATTAAAGTTCAGCACATGCATTAGCAATTTTCATAAGTTAGTTGTGTTGAAAAACAGACAAAATATTTATTTTTTTGTGGAGGTGCATATATCTTGGCTTTCTTTTTGCCCTGTGGATTAGTTTCCATCCATAAGCTCTTTAAATTTTGATATTGTTTCCACAAATGAGGAAAACCTACTATGGACTGGCGATCTAGGATGTATCCCTGCCTGTCACCCGATGTGCGCTGGAGATAGGCACCAGTAGACCCCTGGGACGTTGGATAATGGAGAGATAGGTGAATGGAAAAAAGGAAAACACTCTTATCAACCCAGTCTTTCTGACTTGTTTAAAATGTTTTACTTCTGCCTCTAAAATGCAATAAACAGTATAATTTTTTCTTGCACACCAAATATGTGTATTCATATCTGGTAGTTGTGGATATGTTATTTATTTATCTATTTTATTCATTTATTTTTTAGATTTTTTCTAAAACTTAACAGGTTAAGTGGGTCATGACATAGCAGCTGGTGGTCTAGGTGAAACCTCTCTTTTCTGTATTGGTCAGACTATTATAAGTGTTCTAATATAACCTTGAATATTTAATTTTAGAAGAACAATCAGAAAGCAAATATCAAAGGAAATCACTTATTGTGTCTCCCCACACCATCACAGCAACCCACTAAAATGCCTTTAGCAGACACAATGTGGGGATGTTATTTACATCCTGCTAGACCTTTCAGGAGCTTTTAAAACAACCCCATATGTCAGCATTGTTTGTGCCTGGTCCCCAGCAGTAAGCCAGTGAGCTAGTCCGGAGCTTGGGCTCTGTTTACATCTATGTAACTACATTCAGCCTCTGTAAGGGATTCTAGCGGTTTCACCTGATCCTGGCTTCTGGATTTCTGTGTGCCAAAGTGAGGAGTCCAACCATTGTGGATATCAATCTGTGAAGAATTTGTTACTGGACTGAACTATTGAGGTGATGAATATCGTCTGTGATAGAGTTGTTGTGTTTCATTTTGTAGTTGTGTCTTAAATTTTAATTTGTAAAACATACAATGCAACGTACAGATTTCTTTATTTACTTTCTTTTCAGTTGTTTTTTATCAGAGACAAAAGAAAGATAAACAATGAACATATAATTCCACATATAGCTTAAAATCAAACATTATATGGGATACAAAATGCTCTTTAAACCTATCCATTGAACATTTTTCACATGTTAGTGCATTATATTTACAATATTTTGAAATAAGAATTACCGTATTTAGCCAACCTGCATTATTCCCTCTGTCAAACACGGTTGTTACAATATTTTGGTTAGGATTGGAGGCTGCAAAACGATTAAGACAGAGACCTTCCAGCATAACAAGGATCAGCCAAAGGTAGGATAAAATGGCTTTTGTACAGTTGAATCATAATTACAATTGTAATGTGTTGCCAAAGAGGACCTGTTTGCTGTAAATATTATGTATATAATATTAATCCAGGTGCAATGCATTAAAACTGACCATGTATATTTGATGGACTTTCACTGTGATGTATTCACACACCTGATATAGACCTCGGTAAACAGATTAGGAAACCCCACACTATTTTTTGAGAATAACATACGTCTTATAGCTTTACATTCACAGTAATTCATTACTTTGTATATAGGAAAATCCAAGCAAATCTTATAGAAGTTTTTGACTATAATGTGACAAAATATGAAAATGTTTAAATTTATATGTTTGCAATTCATAGAATAGTAAGAATAAAAACAGTTGTAAGAACATCATTGATAATTTATTTATGAATTATATTTATCTGTATAAGTTTAGGAATAAGACTATGCTTGGAAACAGGCTGTGTTTATGCTTCTGCCAGGTGAGAAGATGTCTTTAAAGCGGCGACTGGTCTCCATGTTCTTGTGTTGTGTTTACTGCGTGGGCTCGCTTTTCTGTCTCCATCCAAACCGCAGCAGCGTCGTCCCTATGGGAGCACGGTGAGTTTCTTTAATGCCTGACAGATCCCTTCACCAAGACAAAAGCTTACCACAGGTTTACCACAATGGTGTCTAGACTATAGGAAATATAAATGCACAAGCAGATACACATTGTATCTGTTTTAAAACAAATTATTTTACGAACCTTGCTCATTTAACACATCTATGTAAACTCTACTTTACTGCAAGAAGGTTTAGAATCATCCGCTTCATCGATTCTCACATGTGGATGCCGAATTTTTCATATTTCACTCTCCTTAAACATCAAGAAGCAGATTTTGCCTTTGTTTAGACAGAGGTGATGTGAGACCTAGTTGGCTGCAGGGACATGTTGTGCTGTAGAAAATATACAATTTTTTTTTGTTTTGTCTTGTTTTGGTCTCGTTTGTATCGAATCCATGCATTTATGGCTACCATAACGTTAAAGTTCCATATTTGCAATGTAAAGCTATCGGTATGTCAACTACCTTCTATACATTTGCTGTAAATCTCCTTGATGGTAAGATTAAGCGTTTTAATGCTTGGGTTTTTTAGTACTCCATTTTTTTCTTTCATAGTTGCATTTGGCTGTTGTTGTTCTTCCTTTTCATTGTCTTATCACAGCAGAAAACTGCATTTTTATTTTTGAAAACAGCCCAGCCTGCCAGGACTAATTTTTTCTGTATGACATTTTGTTAAAAGGCGGCAAACATAAGAGTTTTTAGAGTGTTAAGAAGCCCAACGCATTTCAGAAGTGGAAAGAGTAAAGAGAAAGGGCAGAAAGAGTACAAAGATAAAAGGAAGGTGGGAGAAAAGGTTAGAAGGGAAAGAGGTATAAAGACATGGAGAGTATAAAAGAATGCATTGAGACTGTTGAACTCTATAGCCACTTGTCATTTTTAGTACTCAGATCCTTCACCAGAACTCTACAGGCACTTGTCATGTTTAGTACTCAGATCCTTCACCAGAGGGCAGAAGACGATAGCAGGATACAGAGGATTCTTGAACATACCAACCCGTTGGTGATGAGGTAGAGGTCTTGCATGGATACTTACCTACCTCACCTCCACCCCCTTCATTGATTTTATCAGTTCAGTGTCAACCAAATTTAGTCGGAGCCTCTCTTCCTTCAAGTATTGTTTCAAACACTGTGGAAAACATTATATACACCCCAGTCCTAAAACTTCTTTCATAAGGCCATGCTTACTAGAGGAACCTGATTTGAAAACTGTGTCTTTCTTCTTAATTGTGTCGGTACTTTTTAAATTAAAAACAGAAATGTAGTTTTACAAAATCAAATTAAAAGGAGTCTGAGGGCTGTTTCTCTTTTTCTCTAAGTAATCTCTCATCAATCTTCCAACAACTTTACCAGCGTGTCATTCGGATGCTGAGAACCACACTGTGACTTCACATCACTTCCTGTCTTCGAACGACCAACCCTGCGCCTCCGCTGTCACTGTGACCGTGACCGAGCATGCCTCTCAACATAGGAAGGAAAAATGAATAAAGAGAAAAGAAATAGAGGAAGGCAGATGTGTCTGGTCCCTGTAGAATTTTCCTCGACTCACGATTTATCCTCACAGCATTCCAGCTGCACAGAAATAACCTGTTAAAATATATTTATTTTTCCCCATACTGAATGAGGGTTGACTGTGTTGATGTTTGCTGTTTGAGATATTAGTTGGATGTATCTCAGGTTATATGAACTTGATTACCGGAAAAAATAGTTCAAAAGATAATTCTGGTAAAATACAACAAATCTTGAAGTAGACTTAGTTTGGCTATGAATGTTTTTCAAAAGAGAAAACTCAACAGTTTTCCTGGAAAGTTGAAAGATTTCCCAAAGTAGATGTAAGTCAAGATAAGCTCAATTTTTTTGTTTGAAAAAGGGAATATTGTAAAAAAATAAAACACTGAAAAACATGCCGCAATGTCCTGAAAAGGTAAAACTTTACAGTTTTTTCTACAAATCCAACCGATTTCTTTCTAGAGATGCAAAGCCGGTGGAGACACAATGTAAAGAGGTTGCAGTAATCATGGCGTCTCACAAGTGCTGAATTTAAATTCATTGCACTTTTAAAATATGTGGGTTAAAACAAAGCTAAATGTTTGGAGGTTTAACACTGAGAAGATGTGGCAGTATATATGCTTTTCCAAAAACACAGTGAAAGCCACATATGTTTCCAAAGGTTTAAAATACAGATTAAAGTAGGATACACACTTCGTGTACCTAGCCCAATTCGTTCGTGAAGAAGATACAGATTTAATTGTACTGTTTTTTTTCTTCCAATTTAGTTTATTTACAGTGTGTCTCCAGATCTTAAGATGTAGCTTTTAATTTGTATCATAAATCATGATCATTCTAATTTTACTGCATTTACATTTAGTTTGTGACAATGTAAGTCTAAAGTATATAATGTTTAACAGCAAACTGAAACAAAGGTAAAATGAAAAATTGATTCCAAAATTGAAGTAAAGATGGCAGACATTGTGTCGGCTTGGATTTGTAGTAATAGACAATAATTTTGGACGTGAAACTGGTTTGGATTGTCAGTAAGAGAAGATGCAAGATGATATGGGAGATATTTTTTAGGATAGTAAGAAAAGATGAAAGTAAGTCAGAAGGAAAGAATGTTTAATGAGAGAAAGACTAAATGGCAGAAAATTGGAGGGTTTACAAAAACATTGACTTCATAACTCTTGTTCTGATGGGAATGACAAATAGAAGAAAACCCATCGGTAGGCCTGTATTTTTACCGTTTATATGAGCTACAGTAGGTTCCTGGAACATGTTTCTATACTGTGCATGAAGCCCGAGAAAAAGATCAACGGAGGCAATTGCAGTTATGTCAATGCCTGAAACAGTGAGCAAAACCTGTTTAGATTGCAGTACTAACATTCCTTTCCTGTGTATTTGTTGCTAGCACTACAGACTAGATGGTGGTTTCTGTTCCTCATCAACATATTAAGGACATTTTACATACTATATTACTTTTTTTTTTTTTTTTTTTCGAAGTTGCTAAGGGTGATTTATTTTTCTATTAGGACTTCTTTGTCAATTAGCAAAGATGTAAGAAAATAAAAAAATGATGGATAATTTCACACTTTTTGTCTGAATGTCCTTTTTGTGTGGAAATAATTTCTGTGGTAGTGATGGATATTTTTAACACATATAAAATGTGTGGGGAAAAATGTATGAATGATTATCAATTGAAAAATAAATCAATAAAAACAACTTTTTTCAGTACAAAATGAGACAAAAGCCAAATAATGTTGTTTCTTTGTTCCAAAGAGATGTACAATACTGTGTGAGAAGGATTTAATGTGATAGAAAATTATGTTAATGGAAATAAACAACTTGTTTGTTTGTTTTTCTGTTTTTTTTTTAGCTTTGTTTCAAGAGTTTATCATTGAGACTCCCATATCTAATAAAACACGTCAACTGGTTCCACAATCAAGAAGAATTTTGTCTCTGCTATTAGGGAATTGCAACTCTAAAATCTGTTTGACGGAAAACAAGTGAAAAATTATAAATACTAGTTACCGCAACATTTAATTATCCTCTGGGATTAATATTTTTGATAAAACTACTTTTATTACTTCCCTAATATTCTATTTAGTCCTGCATTAATCATACTTTCACATTTTTTGCTGTTTTATATTCATATAAGGTAAAAACTGATCAAAAATAACAATAAGTTCTAATACTGGTAATCCAGACGTTTTTAAATCTACCTTTAAAAAGCAATGGTTGTTTTAAATTGGCTTTATGTAACTTTATGTAATTTAGGTAATTCAGTGAAAGACATTCTTTTTTACGAGTTTACTTGAATACAACGTGGACTGCGGACGTAAACACGTAAGGTTCCGTCATGGGTTTATTTTGAAAGGTAACCGGAAGTTAAGATTCAGTTGTTTTCGACATAGCTTGACGTTAGCTGAAAATAAGACGCTAACGTTTTGACGTGAAGTTTCCTTCCTACTGGTTTGTTAAAGTCTCGGCTTGGGAACGCGTTGAACCATGGGGAAAAAAGAGAAATATTGACGTGGTTGGGGGATTTATTTATTATTATTTATTTTTGACACAACAGGTAGGGGACATTTTGTGTTAAAGTGCCGCCTAACTGCCAAGCCGGTAACCTAGAACTGTTAGCTGAGTCGCGGTTAGCCTATTAATACTAACGGCCATCTGCTAAAGGGTTGAGCGCTCCGGAAAACATTTAATATAATAAGCAATGTTCTGAAAGCATTATTTTATTTTATGTAACTTTTACTCAAATACTAAAAAGTATAAGTAAAGCAAAACTTATGTTTTGTTTTATTGGCGTTATTATTGAATATCCTGACTCGTGATACAGTTGCTGTCGCTCAAACCGTCTCGCTTGCGTTGTCCTTAAATAGCCAATAGAATCGCTGAACCGTTTGACCGACGTAGCTCTCAGCCAATAGGAACGCGATAGATTAGGCCCTCCTCATGACTGTTCGCCACCCCTTTCCGGCGCAGTATGCTGGGATGCTGATGCTGAGTAACCTTGTTGATCCGTAGCATCGATCAGTGCTCAATGTTGTGCGACATGCTGTGCCGCCAGCGTCTTCAGCGTTGCGTTGACCTCTGTCTGGGCCTTGTCTTGTTTCTAGCCGGGCTGCAGCAGGTGGAGGCGGCCGCCGGGGACACGGAGATGGTCAACCTAAACTGGAAGCCGTTCATCTACGGAGGGATGGCGTCGATCGTTGCAGAATTCGGTACGTGATGCACCAATATTCTCACACGCCTCTGTCTTATTTTTATTTGGATTTAAAAAAAGCGGTGTAATTACTAATTTGTGCAGGATTTATAAATACACAATGGTTACCAGCGTCTGAAATTTGCAAAGAAATAGGGCAGCAACACCTGCAGAGGGATGACTGGTTTCCTAGAGGAATTGATGAAAGCCACTGGATAGATTCAAAGGCCATCTCGAGTAAATATTATTAAGGAGTTGACAAAAGAGGATGTGGATGTGCTCAGTTTGCAAAGATATAGCAGAATGACAGTTGGCCCCAATTTGCATCTATTTTGTGGTATCAGCAGCTTTTAGTCAGAACCAGGCTTTAGCTATCACTAGGAATTTTACATATATATATATATTTAAAAAATATATATATATATATATATATATATATATATATATAAATAAATATACTAGCATTGTGTCATTTGGAAACGTATAGGAGTGGTAAGAAATAAGATTTTGTTTATACTATAACTCATATGTAAGGGTTAATAAGCATGTTGATTTGACTGAAGACGATTGTTGTTACATATAACAGAATTTCAAGAATTAGTCCATTTATATAGCGGCAATTTACAGCACATATCGTTTCAAAGCACTTTACAAGAAAATATCAGTCCCCCCAGAAAAATGAGGGGAAAAATCCTTGATTTTGCAGTGAATTTCATCATGTTTTCCTTGATTTTGTGGGATTTTTCGCAATCGCACAATCATGTTTTTCTGGAGGGACTGTAATCTATTTAAGTCACAGATACAATTTCCAATCTTAGGAAACCCAGCAGATTCCGTTGAGTCATTGACTTGCAGCATTCACTCCTCCGGAGTCAGCACACAAACAAACAATGGCTTGTGTTGGCTCAGTACAAGCAGCCTTCTGCCACAATTGACTTGGGGAGAAAACTAAAATTGATGCAGAGGATACTGTAAAAAAAAAAAAGAGTTTATAGCAGCAGCTGTAGAGCGTCACTGGCAGCATTTCAGCCCATGCTCTCCAAGAAGCTGAGCATGCATGTAGTGACAGTGAAGAGGAAAAAAACTCCCCCTTTAGAGGAAGAAGGAGTTAAGAGGGCAAAAGCCTCATATGCTCAGAAAATCCAGGGACACTTTTCCTCCCAGGATCCATAGAGCATGTGGAAGGGCATCAAGTGCATTACAGACTACAAACCTAAAACTGCACAATGCCCCAAAGACCCCTCCCTGCCTGAGGCTCTCAACAAATTCTACGCCCGGTTTGAGACCCCTGACACCCTCCCCAGCACCAGAATAACGACCACACCAGGAGAAGAACCCATCAGTGTGACTCCAGCAGAAGTAAGGAGGACGCTGAGGAGGATTAACCCCCGGAAAGCTGCTGGCCCAGACAACATCCCCGGACGGGTGCTGAGAGAGTGGGCGGACCAGCTCTCAGACGTGCTGGCGGACATATTTAACGCCTCCCTCACACAGGCAGCTGTACCCACCTGCATGAAGACCGCCACCATCATCCCGGTCCGCAGTGACAGGTCTGAATGACTATCGGCCAGTAGCCCTCACACCGATAGTCACAAAGTGCCTCGAGAGACTGGTTCAGACCCACATCAAAGCGAACATCAATGTCACTGTGGATCCACACTAGTATGCATATAGGGAAAATCGATCCACAGAGGACGCCATTTCCTCCGTGGTCCACACTGCCCTCACCCACCTGGAGCAGAGGGATTCCTATGTCCGTATGCTGTTTGTGGACTTCACCTCTGCGTTCAACACCATGATTCCTCAGACTCTGATTAAAAAACTCTCCTCACTTGGACTGAGCTCTTCCCTCTGCAACTGGGTCCTGGACTTCCCGACCAACAGGCCGCAGTCTGTGAGGATTCACAACATCTCCTCCCCCACCATCACCCTCAGCACTGGCTCCCCTCAGGGCTGTGTGCTGAGCCCCCTCCTGTTCACACTCCGAACATATGACTGCTCTCCTATCCATCCAGGCTGTCATATTGTGAAGTTTGCAGACGACACAGCAGTGGTTGGATGCATCCGAAACCGTGATGAGTCCAGCTACAGGCAGGAGGTGGAACACCTGGAGGGTTGGTGCAGAGAGAACAACCTCTGCATTAATGAAAAGAAAACCAAGGAGATGATTGTGGACTTCAGAAGG
>JAVLVB010000054.1:1375225-1397178 GCA_032876305.1 Orestias chungarensis
CACTTTAATACCGTATATTCCTATTTTATTTATTTTACTTACTTTACTTCGATTTTATTTATTTTAATTTTATTTTATTTTTTAACTTATTTTATCTATTTTAATATTAGCTCTTGGGTGGAATAGTACCGTGAGTACATAATTTCGTTCCACTTCATGTACCATCATGTATGTTGAATGACAATAAAGAATCCTTGAAGAAACCTCCAGCAGAATCTGGCTCAGTACAAGCAGTCACCTGTCGCGACCGATTGGAGGTTTGAGAAGACAGAAGACACAAAAGGATGCAGAGTAAACAAAACAAAAAAGTTTACAGCAGCAGTTGTATAACGACGCTGTCTCAGCTAACAGAGCGCCAGACCAGATGTAGATACTATGGAGAGAAGAAAACTAAGACAAACACTAAAAGAACACCTTGTTAACAGAAGGTTAACGAGGTTGAAAAAACAGCAAGTAAAGCAGATTGGACAAAGGAAGAAAATAGTGGAGTGAGAAGTGGTCAAATTGTCCTACAGCAGTCTGAGCCTATAGCAGCATAACTATATAAATAATTTAAATAACATAACCCTGTAGAGTGGGACATGAAAGAAGTAGAGCAGAGGAGAACTGTCTGTGTAGACCAGGGGTGCCCACACTTTTCGAGCTTGCGAGCTACATACTGTCCAATTCTAAAGGATCTACCTTGTTTACAGGTTAAAACCTGAAATGTGAGGGCATTCATCTTTAACATCTGTTATTCTTGGATATCAATACAATCCACTGCACCCAATTGCAATTGCTCCATGTAAGACATAATTCCAATTTCAAGTTTTTTATAAGCAGCAGAAACATTGCACATCAACCTTGAATGCACCGCTCTAAACAGTGAAACATGGGGGTAGTAGCATCATGTGGCTAATAAAGGTTATAATGGACCAGTCAAAGTTTTACCATGAGAATCCATGATAGTTCTGGAAAAATCAAGTTAAAAGACACTTAGTATGTAAGGTTAGATGGGGTGTTTATTTGAACATATGTTTTCCAGACAAAGTTTGAGCAATAATCCAAGTCTCTAGATGAGCAAACCTGATTAAAAACACACCACACCTGATTTCCAGATAGATTTTCAGCCATAACTGCTTAAAAGTGGTAGTTAAATCCTACAAAAGGATCTACCTAGTTCCTCTTATAATAAATGCATTACAGACTTTTCTGACTTTCACTTCACAAAGGTTTTCACTTCACAATGATGTACTACTTTGTATTGAGCTTTCCCATCAACATTTTTTCTATCTTTAGGGACATTTCCTATCGACCTGACCAAGACCCGGTTACAAGTCCAGGGTCAGTCCCAGTACACGGAGGTGCGCTACAGGGGCATGTTTCATGCTCTCTTCAAGATTGGCAAAGAGGATGGTATCCGGGCGCTCTACTCCGGGTACGCGGTTGGTATTTTTGTTCACAATTTGTTCTTGATTTTTATCCACCTCATTTTCCATCTTACGGTTAAACCCTGATTTTTCTCTTACATATTTGCAAAATTAGATTACTAAGATTTTATATGTTAAATATTATTGCTCTTTTTAGGATTTCAGATCTTAATAAACTCAAAAATGGTGTTCTGTGTTGTTTTAATAATTGCTGGTAGTTTGTTATCATTGCTTTTTATAGCCAGTTAACTGTGAAGGTGTTGCTTTTAGATTTTTCTGTGAGTCCTCAAGTGTTTATTGATGGTTGGAGAATACGATGGAAGACGAGAAGAGTTTAGACAGAATTATGTTTTAGCTGCTTAATAAATATTAAAAAAGCAATTAATAAAAAAACAAATATTAAAATGTTGCCTTGTGAATTGTTACACTGAGAATGTTAAAGTAATATTGATAGTAATCCAGTTTGTCAGTGTTTCAGCTGCCAGACATGGATCAAAAACACAGAAAAATCAGTCGATTCCAGTCTCTGGTCGATTCATTACATTAGGGTGAAAACTTCATTGATTTTACTTTTTAGTGTTGGAATTACAACACATCCAGGTCAGGAGAGTAAATATTACTCAACAGCAGATGCAGATTGAGGACTTAAACATTTCTGTTGACACATACATTTTTTGCAAATCACAAACTCTCCTAGGAAGCCGAGCTGAATATTATATCATGTGGTTGATGTGATTTTTACCTCTATGTGTGCAGCATAACAAACAAAGATTTGACCATCTGAATGAACTTTTAACTATGTTTAATGCAGTTTATTTTGACAGAGATGCCCATTACAACGAGATGTTGTTTATTTTTTTTGGGAGTGATATGAAAATTTGCATATTGTACAATTTAATACTCTTGACTTATTTTACCATTCTGGACAGGATTTCCCCGGCTCTTCTGCGACAAGCTTCATACGGTACGATCAAAATAGGAACTTATAATTCTCTGAAGAGGCTGTTCGTCAGTCGCCCAGAAGGTCAGTGTCACTATTTCATCCTTTCATCTCTTGCCATCTGCTTTTTTTTCTAAATATGCTTATTTTTATATTCTTTCTACTCTTAGTTGAAAAAACTATTATTTTGAAACCAGTACCAATGTACGAAAATGTCCTCTAAACCTGGAAGTTAAGGATTCTTTGCACAGATGAGAGAGACATTGCCTTAGAGAAATTACCATTTCGCCTTCTTAGCATTTTTCTCCTATCTACCGTATGACCTTCTGCTTAGAAGGTAATTTTTTGGGGAGAAATTTTCAATTTTTCACTTTTAAAGACATTTAAAGACTATACAAAAAGTAAATGAAGTGAATGATCTTTGACGCTATGGTATGGATCAACCAAACGATCAACCAGAGATCAGATTCCGACAAACTTCCACTGTTGAACCCGTAGCTTAGCTTCAGTAAGTTTTTTAATTCTATTTAAAGAATTAGGTGTTTTTTTAGCTGTGGTTAAAATTCTGAAAGTACTGTAAAACAAAACAACATTAAAACACAACTTCACTGTTTTTGCATTAGGACCAAATTAGAGGGGATTTTGCTAAAAGATTGCAGAACTGAACAAAGGCCAAAGCAACTACAATCACTAAAAAGCAGCCAATTTACTCTTATTTGTAAAGTGAATTTACTGTATTAGAAGAAGAATATACAATCATTCTTGTTTTCCTTTATGTTTTATTAAAGTACTATTTTTGTCACCTGAATCTAGGATTACATTTCTGCTTAATAGATTCCTTCTCACAATATCAAAGCAGCACATTGCATTTGAAGAAACATTGTGGGTGTTTTTTTATCCTTTCTTTCACATTTCTTAGTGTTGTGACTTAGTCAGACTGCCTCCTATAATTTCCAAGGTAAATATAATGGGAAACAAGTTCCAGGAAAGGAGGTTTTTAGGAAATGCATTACAAGAAAGCAGGTGTAGTAATTATTAGACCTCAGGGTACATTTACATGCAGCTATCTATGATATCATGAGTTAATTTGATTCACTATGATGCAGATTATTAGAATAACAACAGATATATTTTAAAAAATAAAAATATTTTGATGCTTCGATGCAGAGATTGTTGTACTTGAGTGATCGCTTTATCTCTATTGTACACATGAAGGGATTTCAGTTGACATTCAAATTACCTTTAGCTTCACTGACGCATAAGTAAGCGGCGCCACAATGTTTTTCAGACTCTTAGGATGTTTATGGCCACCCTTGGGTGTTTTTACCCCCTGTCTGCAAGTGTCATTATATGACTTTTTCCTACTGACTGGTTCTTTATCTGTCGCCACTAGCTGCTGTTGTCAACAACACTCTCTTCTGCCCAGTGTCTCTTTTCTTATAATTGACAGCATTGCAGTATTGGAGTAAAGTTGTAAAGTAAAGTTATGCCACAATAATAGTGATGCTCTTGTGTTTCTTCGGCTTGCAGATGAGACGTTGCTCATCAACGTCTTCTGTGGGGTTGTTTCAGGAGTGATGTCCTCCATGCTGGCCAACCCCACTGACGTCCTCAAGGTGAAAAGTTAATGCTTACATTAGTAGGATCTTTCTGTTTGCTGACACATAAAAGCTCTGTTGGTAAGTTGGCATGGATACACATCAGTATTTTTCCAGGAATGTTGCACACTCAGGCAGAAGATCTGAAAAAAAATAAGAAAAAAGCGAACTATATTGCCTTTTAGGCGTGCTGCTATCACTGTTACAGTCGGTAGCTAATTTCTTTTTTGTTTCTATGACTTTCGTAGTTCCATAAACAGGTTCTTAAACCCACATTCATCAGAATATTTGATTTTAATACTCAGTTTTTGTATTTGTTTTCCTTCCAGATCAGAATGCAAGCTCAGGGTAGCTTGTTACAAGGCAGCATGATGTCCAACTTCATCAACATCTACCAGACTGAGGGCACCAAAGGGCTGTGGCGGGTGAGTTCTGGATTCCTCCGTGTCCATTATGCCTGTAATAATGCTGCTGTGAACCTTTTTAGTGGGTTCAGGTACCACTGGGCATGTCAGGCATGTCAGGGGGCAGCGTGCCGTGGGACCAGATGTATTCATACCCCTGTTTGTGTAAATTTTTGTCGCCTTTTCTGGGTTCAACTGAAACAAAGTAGTGTGCAGTTTTCCCACGCATGCAAATCTTAAATTTTCTGTTTTTAATGCTGAAAAACAAACTGTTGACTCAGTGAAGCTAAATGCATGTACAAGCATTGAAATGTGGGGTTTGATTGTGGAATAAAGAAATACTGACATCAGTCAAAGATTTACTAAACTATTAGCTGGTGGACTTAGAGTTCTTCTGTGGTGAAGCCACTGTCACACTTCTTCTTCTTTAGGGTGTCATCCCCACAGCACAGCGGGCAGCCATCGTGGTTGGAGTGGAACTTCCTGTTTATGATATTACAAAAAAGCACCTCCTTCACTCGGGCCTCATGGGGGACACCATATTGACACATTTCATGTCAGTCTCCTTTTGATAACAATTTTGTTTTTCTTATATCTTTTGTTTGTATTAGTCACTTTTGAATTGTTTCACATAGTTCCAGTTTCACCTGCGGTCTGGCGGGGGCTCTGGCCTCCAACCCTGTGGACGTGGTCCGGACCCGTATGATGAACCAGCGGGTTTTGTCTGGAAGCCCCTTGTACAAAGGAACCCTGGATGGGTTGATGCAGACGTGGAGAAATGAGGGCTTTTTTGCCCTCTATAAGGGATTTTGGCCAAACTGGTTGCGACTGGGGCCTTGGAATATCATTGTATCCTTTTTTGAAAAAAACATGGAAAAAACGGTTTCTCTAGAAAATCAAGCCCTATGTTGTTTACCTATGAAAAACTGCTTCTGGAGTATGTTTGCAGTTAGGGGTGCGCCAGAAAAATCATGAGTTTTATTTACTCCAATTTAGGATTGAATTAAAATGTTGTTTACATTTTTATTTTTATTTTAAATCAACAACAAAACAAAGAAGAAACTGAAGCTGCAAAGTTGAGAGATTCAACATATTACGACCTATTTTGATTTTTACCAAATGACCGGGAAGGCCGAGCCTGTCAGAAGCTTCCCAACGTTTTGTGTGAATCTGATACAAATCGTGAGATGGTGAAAGATTTCCCTCCATATTTGGAATATTAAATCACGATACCTTACACTAAACTAGTGGAGGTTATCTAACTTCGGTTTACTAAAGGCTTAAATTTCTTAACTCAAATCAAAGTTACTCATCATTATTACTTTTAAAACAATTGTTCAGTAGGGACAGTAATCCCTGTTTAACGGATAATTATACTTTTGCAAAAGCACAGTTATTGTCATCCCTACAGAAGGCTCTTTCATTATTCCTCTTTGCCTAATCTCTGTAGATCATTTGGAGTTATTTTTAGCATACTTAGGTTCTGCTGATAACATTTTCTTTCCAGCTTAATATAAATAAAATGCTATTTATTGCTATAAAATATTTTATTTCAACCTTGTTAGCCTTTTCTGCAATTATTACTAAATAAATCTAAAACAAAATACATCTATTTTATATAAAAAATTATATTTAACGGAATGCTAGCAATGTTTGCCTTAAGTTGTAGGCTGCAACTCTTTTCATCATTTTCTCTGAAATTGAGAGCAGCCCTCAAGGTGACCTTATTCTTTTTGATACCGAGCTTAGATGTATCTCTTGATGTGATCATGTCCACATGATAATGGACCAAAGAGATTTTAACAAGGTCCTGCCAGCCCACAGCATCACAAATCCTGCTTCGTACTCAGGTTATACAACTCTATGCTTGTGTTTGAATGTCAGCCTTCAATTTGCTAGTAAAAAAAAAACAGGGGTAAGTGTTTTCTGTATGCAAACTCCTGAGCTTTTCCCTAACAGCCGACTCAGTTCTTCATCACGTTTGAGCAGCTGAAGAAGCTCCCGTTTTAACACAGGCAGGCATGTGGGGACTGCGCTGCTCAGCTGGACGTTGTCTGAGATAAGTCGGGTTTGAACGCAGCAGAAACCAGAGTTTATGTTTACCAGCAAGCTCCTGTTCTGTGTAAATAAGAAGGAACCCTCACAGTTCGTCTGCACTCACATGAATCTTTGGTTTCAATGTTACTGTTTCTTTTTTTTTTCTTTTATATACACCATTTTATTTCATGTCTGTCACGTTGGACACATATGAGGCAGCTAAGTGTTTGGAAAGCTGGTAAGGAATGTAGATATGATCACATAGGTCACTGGAGTCTTGATTAGGTAGAATTGTTATCAAAACATAAAACGGTTCTCATCGTAATCATGCACTCAGGATTCCTGCAGGTTTATGGGTTTATTTATCGAACTGAATGTTCCTTTATTTATCCAACATTGAAATGTCGGCTCAGAGACGCACATAATTGAACAAGGAGAGCGGAAAAGGATAATTTTAGAGATTATGTACTGTTTGTAGAACTGGAAAATAACGGATTGTTGGAAGAAATGACAGGCTGACTGTTACCGGGCTGGAGGAAAATTTGTGCTTTTAAAAACACAACTCTGAACCAAAGTCTTTGAAAAGACACTTTTCCTGCTTCTTTCATTTATAACTTATTTTTAAAGAGTTCACTTTTTGTTATAATTTGTTTCATATTTTGTTTAAAACAGTGAATGTTTTATAAGTTATTCATATTTGTTCTAAGACAGCAACATGATACGGGTTGTTATCGAACTGCAAGCATTTCTATTCACAGTAAATGTTGTAAATGTTTGTACAGTTGTTCTTCCAGCTGTACAATCAAAGCTTGCAGCTTTCTTCTTTGTGCCAAACTGTGATTCCTTTAGGTTACATTTTTCTGTATTAAGTAGACCAAATTTGAATTCAAGCTAACTTATAAAAATGTGCTGTAAAAGCCCAAAGACAATACACCTAAATATTCATACGCTGATTCACCAATCTTGTTTAAACTTGTTAAAGATGTTTTTTTGAAAAGCTGAAGATGGGTAGTTCCCTTGAATATTAGTTGCTGTTTGTTTACTTTCTTACTAGTTTGCTCCCTGCTGTTTGGGTTGTGAAGATTTAAAACCGTATAAATACAAAAGAAAATTCAGTTTCAAATAAAATCAGCTGGTTCATTTTCTACTGGGTTTTTTGTGTGTAAATACTAATGAACCATGACTAAAGTGAAAAGTTGACCCATGCGTATTTACTTTAGATGATTCCGACTAATCAACTGGAAAATTATAGCAAAATAAATTACAAACCAGAGAAATGACGGAGAACTTTTTATTATACTTCTAACCCTAATTTCTGAACAAAACAAAAATTAAAATTAAACTAGATTTTCATTATACAGATTATATAGAGATGGAAAAAGGATCATGAAATAATAATTAAAAAAAACATAATGAGAACTTTGTTTTAGCCCCTGTAGCTCCTCCAGGAGGTTTTTTTTATTTTTTATTCCCTTCATAAATTGTACAGGGATTAAAAAAATTGTTGGTTTAATCCATAATTTAAAGGATATGCCTTTCTTAGGGCCTTCTGAAAGTCTGCTGCCTTTAATTGTGCTGGAGAGCTCTGGGGTGCTTTTATCATCTACTGGAACAGCCTAATGTTTACTCCAATGACAACACAAGGCTGTAGAGGAGCATGGTGATGGTTGTTCGGTTTGGAGAAAAAAGTCTCAATTTTAAAGAGTTCATTGTTTTATCTGCCCATGCGTTTAAATGCCTTCTTTAGAGACTTGGGCAGATAATATGGTATATGTTTCAATTAATCAGGTGATATGAGAACATTGGTTACAACATTCCCAACATATTGATTGATTTACACATAAAGTCACTTTTGTATGTATAAACCCTGCTATATTTAGCAACACTGTTTGAAGGTTAAGACTTTTTTCATGGCAACATTTCAGATATCGACAAATATGTTAATCTGCTTCTAAAAATATTACCTTTTATTAATTTTCTGTAAAGGTTCAAATAATAATAAAAAACGTTTTATGCAAAATAAAATTTAGTCACCAAAATTAATAAATCCCTAACATAAACCAACCTGTAATGTTGTCAACTTAAATAGTGAGTTTTGCTGTTTGAATTTATAGAATAATTAAACATTTTATTTAAATTATTAAAAAAATAATTATGAAATGTTAATGTTTAGTCGTTGGCATGCTTTGCTGCTCAGAGTTTAGCAGACGGTCCGGGTTTGCATGGTTTCATCGAAAGTTCGATAATTCACATCTTGGTGCGATTATTATCCCAAACTTTCTTCATCATCAACCTGAATATTTTCTTTATGAGTATCTGGCGACAGGGTTGTTGTATTTAAAAACTTGGCCGCTATAAATCATGAATGTCTTCTAGTCCTGCACTTTTCATGAAAGATTATGTCCTGAAAACAATAGGAAGTTTAATTTTAAATTTGTTTTTGTTTTTTTGAGTGGGTGGGGGGTTGCAGCTGTTTATCAATTTTTCCCATTTTTAATGTTTGTATTTAATATGCACTGGGATATTTTCTTTGTAAATACATAAAATCTCGGCTTTAATAAAAGCCTATTTTGTGGGGATAGTTGTGTGATAAATCACACCTGCTTTGTTTTTATTCATGGAACACAATTGTATAGCTGTGAAATCACTTTTTTTTAATGGAAATGTGTAAAATATATTTTCATCTTATTTTTTTCTTCTCCACAGCTGTTTGATTTGGATATGTGACATTTTCATGTACGATTTGATTTAATTCAGTACTATACTTGCTAATATTACTAACTTATTAGCTATTCATGTTTTAAGAACATTTCATGCTTGTCATTAGTAAAAATCTGCAACCAAACATTAATGAATTTAAAGAGGCATTTGTATTCTTTCTGCCTGTTCATTTTCCAGGCTTGTGTCATTGCCATCGTTATTCTATTTACTTGATGAATGTTATAGTCGAAGCTTTTGCAAACCATTTTTGGCAAAATTGGTTTAATGTCATGTATATTTACTGTTCACACAAATAAACTACATGCTCAGACTGTCTAAGCATGCTTTATAAAATAAAATAAAAACGCTTGGATGTTTTTGATTTTTGACACATTTTCTTTTAATAGCTGGGGAGAAAAAGGTTTTTACAACTTATCATTTTGTCTTTACAGTGTTTTATTGTATTTTATGAAGGCAAAAATGTCTATCCAAACCAACAAGGTCCAAAATATTATTTGCCCCCTTGTTGAGAGTTGAGCGTTGCAGTTTACTCGTCATGTTTAGGCCTAAGTAATATTTACTTAAGTAGAACCTGCCTGACAACAGGCTAAAAGTAGGCTAAAATATACTCTTAACACATCATGACTCGTTGTAAATGTGAAGGAAAGTTAAGACTCCTATTAGGAATGGGTTACATGGTATTTATGACTTTGTAACTACAGAGAGACATATTATCCGCAAATGGAAGGAAAAAAAACATGGATCTGTGGTAAACTTTCCCAGGCAGTGCTCACCTGAAGGAAATCATCCTAACAGCAGAATCTCAGCCACTGCAGGCCCCATTTACCCCAGTTAAGGTTATTTTTCAGAAGAAAGACAAGATATACAATGTTATTAAACTGAGAGGAAACTCATGTAACAGAGGGAGAACATGCAACCTTATTGCAGAAACACCCCAGATCAAGATTTGTATCAAGGGCTATTTAAAGTTAATAGCAGGAGAAGGAGATCATGGAGTTGCTAGTGGCACTATCTCATCCGATCCCCCCTACTGTAGGTTATTGCAAAATGCCTGGATGTGAATTGACCTGATGTCTCCCCTTCACTTCATTTAATTTGGGTACTTTAGTTCTTCGTGGCCGCTACTGATGTGCAGCACTTTTGCAATAATCTTTCAAAGTTATTTTAGGCTTAAGCAGCTGCAACATTTCAGCACCAACGTCAACAAGTTGAAGTCATCAAACCAATGAGACTCAGGTGTGCCAGATTATCACACAGGTGAGCTGTGCTTTCAATAAACCATGAGCAGCGGGACAGAAGAATCTTGTTTTAGTGTTTGGATGAAAAATCCTCCTTTTTTTCCCCCATTACAGTTTGTATAAATATATGGTTTTAATTATTATTCAATTTATTCAACCGGAGACCTTATAAAATTTCAGGAGCAAATACCTTTCCTTTAGTTTTATTTTTTGTTCTATTTCTTTAGAAGTAGGATTATCCTACAAGCCTTTTTTTAACAATCTGATTTTTTTTTTTTTATCTAGTGAAAAAGACTCTTTGTTTTGAGTTGGAAGGTAAACCGTGTAAGCCATGAAAGAGGAAATAGCTGCAGCTGTGTTCTTTACTACTCGGTTGGTGAAAAGATACGGCTGTCTGGATAATGAAGGCAGGGAGCGTTTTGCTGCTGCCCTCACCTCGGTTCTGTTTGAGAGCTACAAGAACCACTGGCATCCAGGCATGCCCACCAGAGGACAGGCCTACAGGTGAGGAATCTGGGATCCCATGGAGATGCACAGGGTAGGAGAACTGACTATGTGCAATGGGTTCAAAGTTAAAAGTGACCCTGCTTGAAAATGACTAGGGATTAGTTTAAATTCTGAGCGTAATTTTAATTGGGGAACATATGTTAGGGATGAAATGTAGGACCTCTGCAGCACAACAAGGATTGAATTTTTAGTTTTTTTAAGATCCCCTTTTATCAGGGCAAAGCTGAAATATCATAAAGAACATTAATCAGAAAATGTGGATTACATTTTTTGTTTTTTACTTTAAAAGTGAAATTTTACACTCCTGTTAAACATTTTATTTGCAGGGGGTTTGATCAATCCTGGGTTTTTACAACAACAAAAGTTAAAACCCAAAAGTGCATTTCCACTGGATCTAGAAAAGTTTGGACATTGTGTACTGAATAAAATCAAGCTATGTTCAAATGAGATGCTGGGACATGAATACTTGCACAATACATTTACATCAATTTAGTCTTTCATTTGTTTAATAATTCTTTTTTCATTTTCCTGACCACAAGTAAAGCATTCTTGTTACAATCTCTTAAGACTTTCACAATGTGTGACATGAGTCTAGTCCAGGCCTCAACTACAGTTAACCTTTACAATGTTTGGTATCAACTGGGACGTAACTCTGGACTTCTCTTGAGTGTATACAGACCCTTGTCTTTTAGTTCAAGTTTTGTGAAAAATAAAAACCAGAGCCTGTTTGAATGTGATCCGTCTTTATCGTTGCACTAAGGCTAGTTTACCATCGGTTGTTAGATGTTCACTTTAAAAAATCTAGATGCCACTGAAGTGTGAGAGTGTAGAAAGTTGTCCTATGAGCCCCTTGAAAAGACTTTGTTTCACTGTACGAGTTAATTATTATTATTTTTATATATATATATATATATATATATATATATTTCCCCTCACAATCTTGTTTCAGGTGTCTTCGTATGAACCGTCTTCAGCTGCAGGACCCTGTGCTGCAGCAGGCCTGTGAGCGAAGCTCCATACGGTATGAGGATCTGGGTTTGCCCCTGGAGATCACGGTGTGGGTCGACCCGGGAGAGGTTTCATGCAGGTCTGTTTACCTGTGAGCCAGGTCTGGTATTTAGCAGTGAATTGGGGATCATGTGACCAGAGTATAAAATCTGAATGATTCTACAGCCTGGTTTTACTATAGTGCTTCTCAATTCCTATAATCTAAAGGTTATCGCATCAACTGCACTCAATGTTGCCTTTTTCTTCTAAAGGTATGGCGAGCATAGCACTCCATTCTGCGTCTTGGCATTGGACACCTGTCGGCGTGATGGTGAATTTTCTCGACGCATCCACGATGCTGTGGAGCGAGCAAGCCACGATGTCCAGTCAGGAAGTTCCTCCGATGAAGAAGACTGCGATATGGACAAGAGCGTGAGCAGCAGTGGTAGTCGCAGTCTGTCGGGTCCCTGCCTTCTCTCCAGCCTTGAGCCTAAAACCATCCCAACTGTCAGCAATCCCAACAGCGTTTACCGGGTGTGTTGGTCACATGAAGCTACAGAGTTGTGCAAAACCGTCAAGCTGTCTTTCCATTGCTTTTCTAGCCTAAACGTTGAAGTGTAGTCTTGGCCAGTAACTGTTGTAATTCTTGTCTTCAGTTCAGCGAGTTCTCTCCAGGAGCGCCGCAGACCTGGGTGAGGGAGAAAAGAAAGGTTTTTCCTGGAGATATTTTCTCTTCTGCTGGATGTCCACCGTCTCAGTTCTCCAACCAGAAAGGTTTTAAAACCTATCGGGCCACATTCACCTTCGCAGGACCCCGTGTTGACAAGTACCATTGGGTTTCCAAATCACGATCTTGAAACGGGCTCGGCCTTTGCACTTGGTACTCAAAAGTGGATTTCTTTAAGCTGAATCAAAGTGTTTTTGGACGTTTGTTAAATCTTAAATAAGTTTATTTCAAATGGTTTGAATTGATGGTTTAAAATATTGCTGTTTAAGCAGGTTTTTATGAAACTTATAGTACTATTTTTAACATAATTCTATGTGTTTTAACTGAGATTAAATCAAGTGTGAATAAAGTGAGAATGAACTTTTGTTGAAAAGAAATAAATTTATTCCTACCTCCCCTGCCAGTTTGGTTTGATCCATACATTGATTTAACAACCAAGTCTGGAAATGTGACATAATGTGACACCCGATCTGGGTGGTGTGTTTTAATGAATTGTTTAAGCTCCAGCCATTGACTTTCTTAAAGCAACTAAAGCTTTTTGTGTGTGTGTGTGTGTGTGTGGGGGGGGGGGGTCCTAGTCATCCCAATGTTTGAAATTGTATAGCAACAAGACAATAGGTCCGCATATTCAAACAATAGGAAGTGTTTTTGCATTGCAAGAAGATCCTGGACTCAAATCCTGACTTATAGGGTTTTTCTGCAAGGAGTTGGGGTGTTCTATGGTTTCCACAGTTCAGAAATCAAGCCTCTTATATTAAATGGTCCTTGTTGGGTATGAATTTGCATTGCACCATTTAGACCCCATGCATGTATAGCACATTGTATAGAGTGTATATTAGATAACTTGTATCTCCCAGGTCTGCATGCATGTGCACCAAGTCATGTCTAATTGAGACCATTCCTTCGGGAGTTTGTTTGCATTTTTACAGATTAAGGAACTATACAGGAAGTGAGCATTTTGCTATTCAGCAAAACACTTGAATCATTTAAAAATGGATTTGTTTCACTTTTGGTGTTCTAGCAGGTCGATTTGTGTTCATAACAAATGTTTTTTTTTTTTTGCTGAGGTTCTGAATGTAGGCTAATACAATAGGCAGGTAAATTGAGGTAGTATTAAGATTAAGACGTTTTCCTAAACGTCATTAGTATGGGGTAACTCGCCTAAACAAATTCGTGCCATCATAAGTCATCTTTTATAATGTAGTATGTTGGAGTAGTAGCTTGTCTACAAGTACTGTAAGAGGAACCAGATAAGCTTGTCAGAATGCCCGGTTTGGCCATATGATGACTCTTAAACACAGTGCAGGTAGTGGGAGACATAAGAACTCCTGCTAATATAACATCACTGTTGAACAAAGTCCTGTGCATAAAGCTAATACTAAATCCTAGATGCACAAAGGAGAGCAATTGTAGGCCCTATCCTCTAGCAGCTGAAAGATTATAAAACCATGGCACTCTGCAGACTCAGTTGAAGTGTTTTTATCTTTGCTATTTGTTTTTTTCCGTTTCAAAACAAATATTTGCTGTTTTTTTTAATTCATATTTCATTTCCTTTGGTTCCTATACATGCATATAAATGTACATTCTGTACATTTTTCCTAAAAAGCTCAATATTTCTTTGAATCAGTGTAGTCATCCTTTACAGCAAAGTATTTTCTTTTGCTAGAAATGTGCCCTTTGAAAAGCATGTATTAACTTGTTTTTATATATATTTTTTGTGTAAATATCCCTGCTTTAACTTGCTTTTTTTGAATTTTCCCTCTTGAGGTAAAAACGAAGGGTATTTCTCTTCAATTTAACCAAGTTCCACTACAACAACCATAATACTACATATGAAATATTTGTTGAACCTTAAATCGAGCTTCTTTTGTTCAGAACAGCATGGTTCCCTGACCTCGCCACTATAAAGATGGCGGATACGCTCTTATGTGTATGTTAGTAGTATGTCAAAGCTGAAAGAGATAGCGGCGTGAAGAGCTTAGCACGGGAAGAACATCTGGCTGGTGGCGATGCCTTTTGTCACTGCCTTCCACCCTCTCAGCCAATGAGGTAAGACCTTCCATTTTGAAACTCACGCTCTCGTCCAATTACAGGCGTCGTCTGTGCGAGTGTCTCCGCTACTCGCTCACATCCGGTCGTATATATATTGCCACGAGTTAGCGGCGAATTTGGAGTGTCCATTTTGAGCTGCGAGTCGGCGACCCCCCGGTTTATTCACGCAAAGTAAGCACCTTACTTCGTTGTTGTTAGCTCACTTAAACCTTAGCGACGTGGTTCAGTTTTCCGTGAGGTTTTTATTTCTTCGCGTAGCTGATCTCAAGGAGGCCTTAATATACGCGGCGTGTCTTGATGTTAGCTTTTAGTTAGCCGCGGAAGCTAATTGACTGAACGCGGTAATTTTAAACGATCAATATAAAGCTCCTTTTTGCATTTCAATGCCACTACCCAGTTAAGTATTGTGCTTTAGCTTTTATGTGTTGATGACCACTAATCGATGGGTCGTTGTTGCTTATGTAACGGCATTTTTACTGTGTTTGGCTGCCAGTGAGGCCTACACCGCCCAGAGCGCGTTAGAGGCGAAGCGCGGTCCGCTCAAAACCCTCAACAACATGGAGATTCACGGCGCTCTGTACCTTCTCCTTGTTGATGCATTGTCGTTTTCTGAAGCCCCAGATATGCATTATCCAGCATTTCACATCCCCGTTTCATTTGTGCTTGTAGCACGATTTGGTGTATTTCTAAATAAAATGTGTTAGTTAAAAGATCATATGTAATGTTTCTGCGACGCCTTTCTTAATATGGGATCACTAAAATTATTCCTTGCAATATCTCGATTCAGGTTGTTGGAAACAAAACCAAAATAAATCTCTCCATTCATCTTTTGTTTGTAATTTGCTAGTAAGTGTTTATTTTTGTAAAATTAGCTGCAGTAAGGAATCAAGAGTCGTTCTAGAAAAAAGGGGTTCATAAAAAGCTTTAATCTAAATCTATACCAGTTACACTTATAAAGGGTCAGTTATTGTAGGGAAGGAATCAATTTATCGACTGGAGGTTTTCAACCTTAAATTTTCTGTTTTTTTTAAAATTGCAGATGATTATTTTAATCTGGAAAGCAAGGCTGATGTCTAAACGTTTCTAAAATACCTACAACCTTTAAAACCACAGATCTGGTATATTTTTGTTATACTCTGTTGTACTTTTCACAATAAGTTTGCCATTTATGCACAAGGAATGGTAATTTTACTAGAAAAAAACGTTTTTATTGCATTTTATAATACTTGCATTAAAACACAGATTAAACACTACATGAATATTTTAAAGAAGCTAATAAATTGAACTGCATGAAGTGATGACTATAGATGCAAAAATAAAAGGCATCTGTCTGTAAAAAGAGGTGTATTATATCTCACAATTTATTCAATGTATCTTTTTCAACAGAGTTGATATTTTTGTTGCAGCCATTTTTTTTTTTTGGAGGGAAATGGGTTTGCATGTAAACATTGGCTGAATTATTTTATCATACATTGTCTTAGACTAGTATTTACGAGTTACATCGGTTTCTTTTTTATATATATATTTTATAATCTCATACAAACCAAAGAGCTGTTTATCACCAAACAAAATGTGCTGTACTTTGAATAAATGTGTTTTCCGACGGTTTTCTTAGGCCTGTTCATTAATTGTGTTAGGAATACACATCATTTGACCGTTGTGCTTGTGACTACCAGTCTCTTGAACAGAAATTAACTTCAGAATGGCAGACGCAGAGAATCTGCTCATGGAGACATCAGAACAGAATGGAGACGAGGACCAGAATGGAGCCGAGCAGGAGCTGATGGGGGGTGATGATAGCCAGGACAGCGGCACAGACGGAGGGAAGATCGACGCCAGCAAAGGAGAAGAGGATGCTGGGTAAGTGTTAGATATATGCATAATGTTTTAAGCTTTAGGCTGTGAAAAAGGAATATTAAATGTTTTGCCTTAGTTTAGAAGGCGGATTAAGTGCTCGGTGTCTTGGGTTTGCAGGAAAATGTTTGTTGGTGGCCTCAGCTGGGACACGAGTAAAAAGGACCTGAAGGATTACTTCAGCAAATTTGGGGAGGTCTCAGACTGCACCATCAAAATGGACTCAAACACCGGCCGATCCCGGGGGTTTGGCTTCGTGCTCTTTAAGGACTCCTCCAGTGTGGACAAAGTGAGACCCGTTTGATTGTTTTACCTTGCAACTCTTGTATGCATCTCTAAAATTGTGCTGGTCTTTATGGTTCTTAAATGTTGCTAATATAGCACTTGTTTCCGTAGGTTCTGGAACAGAAAGAACACAGACTTGACGGGCGTCAGATTGACCCCAAGAGGGCAATGGCCATGAAGAAGGAGCCTGCTAAGAAGATCTTTGTTGGGGGATTGAATCCTGAAGCAACTGAGGAAGCGATTAGGGAATATTTTGGCGCTTTTGGGGAGGTGTGTATTCACCAAGCTGATGAAGGGCATGAAGAAATTGTGCATTTGGGATGGAAAAGTAGTGGTAGCATAGTTTTTTTTTTTTGGATCATAATCTTGTAGCACCTTTTTAAGTAAAATTTCTTCAGTAAACTAAAATTGCATTCACACAAGTTTTCATGATTTCCATCGACACCTTCTCCACATAGATTGAGACCATCGAGTTGCCTATCGACCCGAAATCCAAGAAAAGGAGGGGCTTCATTTTCATCACATACAAAGATGAAGCCAGTGTCAAGAAGTGTCTGGAGAAGAAATACCACACCATCGAGGGTGGCAGGGTGAGTGCTCATTCATTTCTTTTATACCCTTTATCTCAAAGATGGCTGGTTGGCTAACATGTAGACATGGTGTTTTGTTTCTTGCAGTGTGAGCTGAAGATTGCCCAGCCAAAGGAGGTGTACCAGCAACAGCAGTATGGGACAGGACGTGGTGGGGGATACGGAGGCCGCGGAGGTAGGGGCCGTGGAGGTAAATTATAAATATGGATCATGTCGTTGAGTTATTTGGTCACCTGTAGGTTTTAGCCATAGTTCCTAGTTTCCTAATTATTGTAAGGTTTGAACTTCACTGTGTATCAGTTTCTTGTGGGAACCTTAAGGCAATAGAGACCCCAGTTTTGTATTCAGTCTTAACACATTTAACTGTTCTTAGGTCAGAGCCAGAGTTGGAATCAAGGCTACGGAAACTACTGGGACCAGGGATACGGCAGCCAAGGCTATGGTGGATACAGTGGCTACGGCAATTACGACTACACCTCTGGTTACTATGGATATGGCACCGGATATGACTACAGTAAGCGGACACGGTCAATAAACTCATTAGTTACCGTTTAATTCTAGCTGCATCAAAGTTTTTAATAAGTTCTGTTGATAAGAGTATTTTAAGATCCTACAACTTTATGTTATCTGCAGGCGCTACATCAATCTGTGCCTGTGGATGTTTTATTTAGAAAGGTGACTGACTTGCTTTGTTTTGTCCCAATGACAGACCAGGGGAATGCCAACTACGGTAAAACCCCGAGGCGAGGGGCACACCAGACCAGCTACAAGCCGTACTGATGATCACTTGGTGGCATCAGGTATGGTCAATCTTTAGAGGTTTCCCTCCTTTTTAAAATCCTTTTATATTCAATCTGTTGGGTTTCCTTATATTGGAAAATGTTTAAACTGATTTGAATATTAAACTGAATGTGGTGCCCTGTTAATAACTACAGGTGTCTTGTGCATGATGGGACTGAAGACAATTTTCTTATGAATTTTCACTATATAAATAAACTGTATGGGTTTTGTTTAAATCTGTCCCTTTGACTCACTATAGGTTCCTAATTAAGGCTGCAACTAAGGATTATTTTCATAATCTATTAATCTGGCGATTATTTGTACGAGTAGTTCTTGTTCCACATGTATTTGTTTGTTATTGCTTGTTTTTTCTTCTGCAGAAGAAACACAAAATGACAAACTAAGTACATATAAAAAGTAATGAAGCTGTGGACACATCCGCAACTCTGAATTCATATGAACTGAATTTATCATTTCATACTTTTTTAAGGTTAAATGCCACCATGCAAAACAAGGCTAACAATTGGCTAATCTCTTCTTCTGCCACTCAACTTGTAACTCTTCTTCTGCCACTCCACTTGTCGATCATAGTAATGGGTAGCTCTTTACTGCCACATATTGACCGCAGATAATAACAGATGATGTTAAAAAGACAGTTTACAATAAAACGTGATAATAAAGCAAATAATCGATGACTACGTTGTCAGCTTTTTAAAAAAAAATAAATTCGAATCAATTGTTTCAGCCTCCCCCGCCCCCGAATGGTGAGAAATATATTTACTTATTCAAGTTTTTGAAGTGTAAATCAAATGTTTTGTGTTCCTTAGGACTCCAGTGATCCAGTAACACCGACGGCAGGACGGACACACTGGGCTCACTAAGACCTCTTTTATGACAGAAGACCATTTGTACAGAAAACATCTGAAATGTAACTTTTCCATGTGTTTTTTTTTTGTTATTTTTTTAGCTTTTTTTTCTTTTAAGTTTTGCTTTTCCCTTTGGTGTGTTTTCTTTTTGTTTTATTTTCCCCCTCCACATTTCCACTGGAAGTGTAATTTTTACTGTACTTTTTGGTACCTGTTTTGATTCTAATGTATTGTAAGGGTTGTATTTTACATGTGTGCTGCCTTTACAGAAAAATTGACGCGCTGTAAAGGAGCTTTTTTTGACAAATAAAACCAGTTTTCAGTAAATTTTTTTCCCCCCCTGATGCTTGCAGGTTTGTTGAATCAAAATAGGGTTTGAGTATTATCCCGTTTTATTTTTATTTGGAGGGCCTGTGAAGTTTGTGTCCGAATACCTGAAAACCATTTTGAGCGAGCCTGACGTGTGAAGGCCTACAGCTGTGTAGGATGTAATGTGGGTGTTTCTGTTTAGAGTATTTAAGAACCGCTGATTTTAGATATTCCCCCTGCTTTTTGTTTTTGTTTTGTTTTTCCCTTTCTTTTTTTGGACAGATTTAATCTTGCCAGTGTAGTCCTCTCAGCCAGTGTCTCTGGCCTTTATTAGTAATAAACAATCACATTTGGTAGCATCTCTGTTTTTATTTTGTTGCTTAATGTTAAATATTGCCGTTGTTTAAAATTTGTTAGTCTATCGTCTAATGGTCTTAAAACGCAAATCAACATTTGTCATCAAAGTATGTTTAAAAACCCAGAGGGTTGAAAAGATTTATATATATATAATGAAATGTTACACAATAATGAAGAGCAGTGACTGTTCAGTAGGCAGTCAACACTTCATCTCGAGTTTAAGCCACAATAGTGTAATACCTACAATTTGATGTGGTGATTCCATGCTGTGACTGAAAGTTAGGTGGAATGAGAATTTATTGTAGATATAGTGAATTAGTACTATTTTATTTTTTAGAAAATCGAAACGATGTCCTTTAAAGGATTGGAGTTTAACAAAAGTGTCATGTTTAACTGATCAACTTGACTTGCTTTTTTTTTTTTTTTTTTTTTTGCAGTATCAAGATGCCTAAAAACGGTTCTAAATTATCAGTCCTCATTCAGATGAAAACATGTTGGGATGGAAAACTTTACTGCTTTGCTGTGCTGTACATCATGTACAGGGGCAAAAAAAAAGGCACTAGAGGCTTTGAAATGAAATACAAAATGCACTGAATGAAAAGTTAATATTTATTCTGCCCGTCTCCATATAGTTAATTTTTTCTGGACTTCTAAAATAGGTTTTGCCCAACTGTTTAAATTAAAATCCACAAAAAAATTCCGTTGATTTTTATTGACAAAATGTAAAAAAACTTATCTTCCACTTACAAGTATGTGCTACTATTCAAATAAAATACAGAAGAGGTAAAAAAAAAACTGCATATGTAAATTTCAGATGTCTTTACATTTCTTTACTCCGCCGTTTTCACTTACAGTAGCTAGATGTCACTGTTGTATTTGTATTTTATCGTGTTTGAAAAGAGCCAGAAGACCGTCCAACACAATCTGAGATTTATTATTAAACTGCTGTTAGGACAAGATTTGCTGTTCTCACATGCTAGTTTAATGGAAACTGACCCACAAAATTATGAGAAGTTTTAATTGTTGCAACCAGTACATTTTCAAAGCACATATCTTTTACTCATTGAGCAACATACTATTGTAGATTATTATTCTGAGACTGCTGCTCAAGGTAGACCATTTGTCATTGTTACTTTTGTTGCGTTGCCCAGTTTTCATGTCGTTAATTTGTTCAAAGCGTTTTTTGGGCATAAGTGCTGAGGTCAGGAAGGTGAAACCAAACATCAGCCTTCAGTTGTCTTTGAATTGTATTTCCAAACCTTCAATCACAACTTTACCAGCTGACCTAGAAGCCTTATGATCTTAAGCGTTGCCTAAGTCTCAGCTATTACAGGTAATCTCGCAACTTTAAACCTCACAGGTTGCCTACACGGTAAGCGACAGCCAAATGCTCTGAAACTCTCTGCTTGTATTTTGGGGTAGATGGCCCCATTAGGCGTCTGCCTCTCTTCCTTGTCGTGTGTCTTTCTGTCTGTATCTGTCCTCCTCTTGTATATGATAGTGTAGCGCATGATTCTGAGGTCTTTCAGGAAAACCTCCGAACAATTTTCTCGTGATCTAGGTGGAGACGCTCTAAGGAATGAGAACTGTTGTCTTGTCCCCTTCCCATCCTCCAAAACTCCTTTGCGGGCCAAACGGGCTGCAGTCAGGAAAGAGTCAGTCTGGTTTTGATCAGAGGCCACAGGCCTTAGTTTGGCTGATGTGAAGCTGCGACTGGAAGGGACTTTGTTTGAATGACCGCCACTCTCCATCTTGCTCGCCGTTCAGTGTCCAGTCCTCTGCAGCTTAGATCCAAGTGATGCTGTCAGTGACATGGATAAGGACAAATTTCAGCAACAATGCTTTGTACACATGATAAAAGTTCTTATCCAGTCTTTGAAGGCCAGCTCAACTTCCTCTCTTTTTTATTGCTAAACTTTGAACACACCACGCAAGACGAAGTTTGGAACATGGGAACATGTGGGATGAATGTAGAGCTGAACAAAGTATTGCAAATATATTTTGTATCTCAATATAACTGAGTGCAAAAATGATCTTCAGGTGTAATATTGTCCAGTATTGTGCAATAACCATAACTCTCAAATAAAGACATAAATCATACATGTAACATTCAAAATAAGAGGACAGATCAGTGAGGTATACAGAGGATGGTAGTGCAGCATAACCTAAGGTGTTATTCAAGTCAATTGCAATTATTGCTTTCCTTTTTTCATATCGTAATATATATAACAGGGTTAGAAAAATTACAATGGTATATCTTTCTTCTAATATCGTCCAGTCCTAATTGGATAA
>JAVLVB010000054.1:1397278-1410301 GCA_032876305.1 Orestias chungarensis
TATATATATATATATATATATATATATATATATATATATATATATATATATATATATATATATATATATATATATATATATATATATATACATATACATATACACACATTTAATAGAAACTGATTGAAACTTACTTAATTTTAGCAGATTCCAGTAGCTTTTGTTGACTGTGACTTCTCCTCTGCTTCACTTCTTTGCTCTCTGTACTTCCACCATACACTGTCTGCCTGGTCTTCTCCTGCAAGGTTCATCAGGTTCGTTTGTAGTGAAGGCAACAGGCTGCTTTCTGAACATGTGGTCTGGCCGTGCGTGTATTTAGTGACAACGTTTCCGAAAATTTGTTCTTTGGACAAAAATTTGTACAGCTTTAGGACGACATGTGATATACGTACGACACGGTTTTTAGACAAAAAGGACATGCCCAACTTTCCCTCATCGGCCATATGTGCAGTACATTAAACACATCTTGATACAATTTGGTGTACATTTCATTCTGCAGCCCACTTTTGTTGCAATGTCATCTGGTTTTCATTTTAAAGTCACGTTGGCTGCTTTAGAGGGGTAATTAGCTGCTGCGTCAAACTGTAGTTAAAGCATTTTTGCTTGTCAGCATCTGAGAACTGAACATTCTTAACCTAATTTTAAGTTTCTGACAAAAAAGGTGTGCAGAAATGTCCAAAGGGTTCATAAAGATCTGGACTTACCAAATAATTAATGTTACCCTATTTATTTCTCAAAGACTTTACCATTACATTTTATGGGTTAGCATTTTTGGAAAATACTGCAAATAATTCGTCTCACACAGTCACCTAAATAATTCTCTCTGTCATGTACTGTAAAATACAGAAAGACTAATTGCCACCCTAGCCTTCTGTTTTCCAAATGAGCTGCATATATGCAATAAGCTGCTACTTTTTGGTTTTTACATAAGAATTTGGGGGGAAAAACGTAAATCTTTTTGTGAAAGGTGTCCTTTATTTTTCTCCTAGCCCATTCTTATGATCAGACTTTGACTAGGTCACCTCAAAATCTTATTTTTCAAACTATTGTGAGGTAAACTTGCTGGTGTGCTTATGATCATATTACTGCTGCATGAGCCCTGTGTGCTTAAGGTAGTTGTTTACTTCTTTAGTTAACACAGGGCCTGGTTGGTTTGGGTACCTTTTTATATTTATGTTCTTTATGTTTATGTAAGTCGCTTTTATACAAAGCGACTTTCAAAGTAGACACAATATTTTTATCAATCTGACAATAACCTATCTAGAGGAAAATCCCTAGTTAGAGTCAGTTGTGACAATGGAAGATGGAGGAAAGTACAGAAGAGTAGTAGAAGGGGTATAGAGTTATGGGTAAAAGTTAGGATAGGAGATGCTCTTTGAAGAGCTCGGTCTTAAAGAGTCTCCTGAAGATAGACAGGGACGCCTCTGTTCTTGTAGAGCTTTGTAGGTCATTTCATCATCTTGAAATAACACATGAAAACAGTTCAGATTGTCTTAAGCGTGGTGTAGGCAATGCTAGATGCCAATCCATTGATGACTAGAGTGATCGAGTTGTGACATAAGCTTTTGCAAGAAGATTCAAGTAGATGAGAGCCGTACCCTTAGGCTAACATCACTGACTTGAATTTGATGCGGGCAGCCAGGGGTCACCAGTGATGCTCAATGACCACGGGTGACGTGAAACTTTTTGGGCTGATTAAAGACCAGATGCGCTGCCGCGTTCTGGATCATTTGTAAAGGATTTACTGTACAGGCTGCGAGGCCAGACAGAGGCGCTTTGCAATAGACAAGGCACGAGATAACCGTAGACTGCACCAGGAGCTGGATTAGCAGGTTGGGTTAGGTATGGTCACAATTTTATTATGTTTAGTAATGTGAAGCTACAGGATCCAGAAACGGAGGCAGCATGATCCTTAAAAATCAGCTGGTCATCAATCATGGCAGCCAAGTTTCTTGCTTCCTTTGATGGATTCAGAGACAGGGACCAGTTTGGATGTGAATATTGTGGTGTTTGGTTGGTTTGTCTGGAAAGACAAGCGGTTAAATTTTTGAGAGATTCAGTAAGACGTGATGGACGTTCATCCATTCTGATATGTCAGACAGACAGTCTGGGATGAGTGCTCAGACCATGTGGTCTTCAGGTGGAAATGACAGATAGACTTTAGTCAGACAAATTCTTCATTGCACCACTAGCCCTTTTCTGTATGCATAGAAGCATTCCTGCATAAGTGGAGTTAGTACCCTTGTAGGTAATTTCTTTGGGAGGCCAGTTATGTTTTGTTTGTGCAGCTAGTTTGTTAACATTTTTGCCTGAGTTCAGTTGTGTTTCTTTGACCTTTTATATTAGCTCAGTGTTTTTGATATTTGATTTTTGGGTTAAAGTAAAAACCATATTTTTTAAATTTCCTGCATCTCCACTGGTCTCAACTCAGTCCCCCTCACCGAACGACAATAGTATTCATACTAATAGTGACAGCAAGTGACTGCAGTAATGTGCTGACAAACACAGTTGTGCAGTATGTCAGGAGCATATTGTAAAAGGGAACCTACACTAAGAAAAGCATGCAGGTAATTTTTGTCAAACAGAAAAAGAAGGCCTGAGGCCTTTGTTCACCTAAATATTCAAAGCCTGGGGGAAGAAACTGTTATTGTGGCTCAGTAGCACCAGGCTGAAGGGAAACATTTCAAGCAGTTGCTCTGCGTGTTCTGCAGATAATTCGGTTGCTTTTTTCCAGACCTTATTACTTTACAAGTCCTGGATGGAGTAAAGGTCAACCCTGAAAAACTTCTCTGCAAACCTGCGTGTTCATTGCAGTTTGGACCTACCCTGTTTAGTGGACTAGCCAAACCACAAAGCGATAAACCAGCCCAGTACAGAGTGAATATGGCCGTGTAGAAGATGACCAGTCACTCATGAAAACCTTTCTGGTCTCATGAAAAGAGGAATCCTATGAACCAGAATCTCTTTTCTAGAATGAGTAATGCATATTTTAAACACCTAAGGTATTTAAAAGCTCATATCAGATTTGGTCAAGAGGTTTCAAAATAATAATTAGTCAATCTAAAATATGATGTTAACAAGTCTAAGATAGATATGCATTTTGTTTCAATGCAGAAGCCTCCAGTAAATATCCAGGAAACAAATACCCAAAAATCAACTCTCTGTCTGATTTAAATTTTCTGAACTAGTTTTCATGGAGACTTAAGTGATATTGAGTAAAAATACATGTCTTTAAAATCCCTGTCTTACTTGAAGCCAGAGTGTGTATCTTATCTGACCCTGTTCTTCAACAGAGAACAATTAGGTCCAGTTTGTGGTTTACCACATTGAGTTCACTGACTGCATTGTTTGCAGGTATTGCACATGTAAGCATGCAATATTTAAAGAGTGAATCATTTCATCATTGACCCCAAAAGAGGGATTCTCACATGTTCAGCAGAAGCTGGACCGCTGATCTCTCTAGAGTAAAGTTCACAGAGTGGAAGTTGGAATAGGATGAGACCCTGTCCCGTTTTGTGGCTATCAGCGGAGGTCACAGGGAGTTTGAAAGCTTCAAAAAGCAGTTGTTATCAGTTTAAGCCATAGATAGTGCTGTCAACAGGGTATAGTACTAACAGATTTGATGCTGACTTATGTAGAAGAAACTAAAACTGCACTTTTTTAGTACAACTATTCTTCTATGTTATTTTTACAGAGAAATTAACAAACATATTTATTGTATTAGCGACCCCCAGAGCATAGCTGAAATTTGTGAAACCTTAAGAACCAAAAGATTCGATAATATGCCTTTTTTTCCTCACACTGGGTACCTTCTCAGTGTTACCACAAAAGGTAAAATCCACAGTTTTCTATATGTTCTCTCAAGAGGGTACCCAGTTAGCCCCCAGGATAATGTATTACACAAACTATGTTATTGGGACCTTCAGATATTTTGCATATACAACAAGATAAAAGGTAACATTTTGCAAATCAATTGGATTTGTGTAAAAAAAAAAAAAGAAGAAAAAAAAAATAAAGAAATTGCATTTTTATGTATATGCCCAGATTGATGGCTTGTCCAGGTGTACCCCGGCCTGTCACTCAATGACTGCTGAAGAATGACACTGGTACTCAACTTATCTCCAAGGCTTAGCTCATTCCTGCTGCAGAGGGGGATACATTCAACTGATTGTATCAGCAATCATGTCATCTTGGCTATGTTGCTTATCTCATTTCCTTTTGTTTGACGCATCGTGCAGGTGTTGAGAAGCAGACACACTTTGTTTCAAATTCCCTGAAACTAAATCCTAATCTTTTCTCAGTACCCAATTTTTCAGCTAGGTCAAGTAAACGTCTTATGAACAATGTTAAAAAGTAAAAAAAATTATCTGAGGGAAAAGATTTTTTAGATACCTCATAAATCATTAAATCCGTTACGGGATCTTAGATCTGTATTTTGCTTAGTAGAACACTAAAGAGTTGGCTTTTCTAGACTCATTTGTCTTTATTCTTGAAGTTTAGAAACACTATCATCACAGAAGTAAAAGCAGCAAGCAAAACCGTAAATGAGCCGGTATGATAAGTTAACTGCAAGTTTGGTAACATATATGAACCTAAATACAGATCTAAAAGTAAAATAGCTTTAAAGAGTATTCACCAAATTATGTCTGTTGAAGTTATGCTGAGAAAAAGTCACTGCTTCCCTCATAACACTGACACATTGCTTCAGTATTTTTCCAGATGTTCCAGTTGGTAACCCTGACTTGAAGTGAGAAAAAAATATAGTTAGCCAGATGCCTCAGAACCATTCAAGTCTTTAGAAGGAATGCATGCCAGTACTTATTGTTGCCACAAAGATGCAAAGACTTTCTCTTTGTGTCCATGTCATTTGATATTTTCTCCATAGCTCTAGATCATAGCTGGTAAAAATATGTGTTTACATTAGCAATGTAGATTGTTCTCTAATCTCCATAGTGGGTTTAATGTGGTCGGAGGTTTGTAGTCTGTGCTGTGACATGAAAAGCTCTCTTTATCGTGAGAGAGATCTTTACATTATAAGTCTGAATGAACACAGTCACTGTCAGCCTTTGTAGCACAAGAGGCTAACAAAAGGCTTGCCCATTCCAGAGTAGCCCAACCCCCATTTCTTTGGACTGTTCATAAAAATGAATGTTTTGTTTGGCATCAAAAAGATGTCCTGAAAAAACCAGTGTGTCTGGTTTAATTTATGTTTTTCCGCTCTGTTGGCATCCACACCTATATTCCATCTAACTGCAAATGCCGGTTAGAGATGCCTGTTATAGACTTCCTAGAGCACATTGCGGCTTTGGCTTCCTTCTGTAGAATGTATTTACTCTCAGTATTAGGCCTCGGCTCAACAAGATGCCCCTTTGGCAATATTATGTGGCCTTTTATCTTAAAGATTTTACTATATATTTCGTTTTCTTCTCTGATCTCCAATCAGACTATTTAAGCTCATGTTCCATCTATTCCGAATATTGCTGTTGTTCTGTTTCTGCTCACTGCAGATTTAGGTCAGTTGGAATTTTTCCCCCCACGTTTTTAGTCAAAAACAAGGAATGTAATTTTTCTTCACCCTGAGGAAATTTTTTTTCAATTTACAAATCAGATAGGAAGACATGGTTGAATTAATGCAACTTTGCATGATAATGACCTGGGCACTGCTAGGTTTTCCTCAGAGAGACAGCCTGGGACAGTCTGGGGAAAGAAACAGTCTCTGTAGCACACAGATTTCCACATAACTCTCTGTAAAGCCGACCTGAAGTTGGCAGTCTAAGTAGACATATGACAACATATCCAAAAATATTTGGAAACATACATATCTAACATCACCTTTAACGAACTGGATTGTCCAAATAATATAAACAAAGAATAAAAACTGAATAATTTGATGAATAAATAAGGACACTCCTACATTTATTTATACTAAAATTGGCTAAAGACACTCATATTTATACCATATCATATGGATATGGAAGATTAGAACATCATAAGTTACCACTTTTATAGTATTCTTCACTGTTTTCATCTCATAAATGTTGTTCAGAAAACTCCTATCTATTTACATGAGACTTAACCCCATAATGAGATTGTATGAACTGTCTGAAGCCATCAGATAGAAGATTGTAGCAAATCAAAAGTCATTTAAGAGATTTGAAGAGCTCTCAACTTTTTTACACCGCTAAATTTTTCATGTAGTGTGTGCAAAGCTTTAAAAAGCAACATCTGACATTTGTAGGGCTGTACAGTGTGTTCAGTCTCTGCGGTCTTATTATTCTGGCCGTGATCCTTATCTCTTCTCGTTTTGCTTGTAGCAGCTCTCAAGTACCGAGAACCAGGTGTACTTTGTTTCAAATTCCATGAAATCTGATCTCCGTCCCTGCAAATCGGAAGTAGCTGATATCTGCATCCAACACTTGTTCAACATTTGATCATTAAACCAGCTTTAAATTTTCAGATCAGCCGTTTAACCTTTTAAATAATAAAACAAAATTTTGTACTTTTCTAGATTATCTCACATTTTGACCACATCTAGTCGATGTGGAGAGAGACCTGCCCTGTGTAAGTGTTCACGTCGAAATGAAATCTGTCTGAGTACTTTGGTGAAATATTGACGCAGAACTTTGTGTGTGATTTACAGATTTAATGTTAAATGTATTTGTTTAAAATGGAAAATCAAAAGTTATGTTAGTCATCACCAGCTATCATGCTAATATTTTTGTTAAAAGCACAGGATTATGAAGCCGATTATTTATTTATTAAAGAAAAAAGGTCATCCTTCGGGTTGTTGTTTACCGGTGGTTCATAGACTCTCTAAAAGAAGAATGTAAGACAATCTTTTAGTTGTCAGCTCCTCTCCTGTGGAACCAAATTCAATTGTAGTTCATGAGGTAGACACCCTTCCATAGTAGGAGAGAAGAACACGTGGTCTTGGCCGTTCTGTTGGCTGAGGCAGCTTCTTGGAGGAGAACATTGGCTGGTGGTGCTGCCATTCCAACCTTCTTACCAATGGTTTTGCGGCATCAGAAAAGCAGAGTTGTATCAGAACTTCTAAGCCAACATGGCTCAATGCCCATTCCTTCTTGCACAAAAGTAAAAATAGTGTTTTTTTTGGCAAGGAAAAAAAAATCCTTCAAAGAACACGTGTGCCTGGTTTGTATACTCTGGGTAAATGCTGGCACTTATTTTTGATCTGACTCAAGGCAAAACTAATCAGAGCAAGATCGGTTTTGACACTTCACTCATCTCAGAGCTCAGGCACAAAGGGTGAGATTATCAAGCTTTGTGATTTTTTGAATTTAACATTTTAAAATGTTATTAAAGATTTTATTTATTTAAGGTATTCAACTTAACAAATTGTGAAAAGTGATTTCTTCTTTTTTTTCCTCTTTTTTTTCATTGCTAGAATTTAACACTTAACATTTATGACTATAGAAGAGCTTCTATGTTCAATTATAACCATCCTATCTTCACATATATTCTTCCTGTAGATGGAGCAGTGTTTTTAAATTTCAGTGTAATAATAACTTAAGATAAAATATTTTAATTAGTTTTCTGTTTCTGTTCTATAAATCTTTATTTTTTAATTTGAAACTATATCAGTTCCGTGCAAATGAATTCATAAATTTAAATATATGAATTTATGAATTTGCTCTTTGGATTTGCATAAAAACAGTTTCTCATGCTTAAACAGAAAGCAAAAGGCATTCCTTTGGGTATTTATGCAAACAAAAGATAAACATTTTTAGTTTTTGTTCTAATCTTTTAGACCACATAATGTCTAGTCAACAAACCTCTGCAGGCGGTTAAAAAACAACAACACAAGTTGCAGGTGTAAAAGTGCAATGATAAATTTTAGGACTAAAGATGAGTTTCTTTATGCAATTATTTATGTAATAGAGAGGATTATTTATTTTAGCTAAGCAAATTGAAATATATCTACTCAGCATGTGCTTTCATTTATTTAAATTTACACAGGTGTTTCTTTCTTCCTGACAGGTAAAGGAACAATTCGCAATATCAACGTAATAATCAGTTAAGATACTCTCATGCATTGTAAAACTAAAACTAGATAATTTGTCTGTGTTGATTTTAATCTTAAATTTTATTGTCACGTTTAGAACAAAATCACTGTTATATAGTTAAATTCAAAACTCTGTGTAAAAACACATGGTCATATATAAACTGAAAGCGAAACGCATTCCTTTGGGTATTTTTAAATGTATAAAAAATTTTCTTTTATTTTCTCTTATCTTTTAGACTTCATAATGTCTAATGACGTGATAGACAGACCTCCGTGTGTGGGGCAGGTCCTTAACTCCCAGGAGTGGAGTACTGGGATGTTTGACTGTCTCGGTGATGTGAAATCTTGTAAGTACAAATACAAGGAGACTACAACATATTTAAAGACTTGCAATGTGTTTTAAATAATGGCAACAGTTTATTTTTTCTTCATATTTGTGTGTTTTACTCTTTATTGTTCTGCGTACCTGAAGGTTGTTTTGCATACTGGTGCTTACCCTGCTTTGCTGGCATGACTTCTCGAGACTTTGGAGAGCACATCTGTCTTCCCCTGCTGGACATATTTGGTGGGTGCATCCCACCAATCACCTTGACAATGAGGGTCCTCATGTGACACCGCTATGGCATCAAGGTATGTAGTTTGCTACAGATAAACAACCTGGTTACTTGGTCTGCTTAATTTTATTGTCGTGGTGTTTAGCAAAAAAACTCTCATGTGATGAAAACAACTCTCACCATCAGGGCTCCATCCCGAACGACTGCGTCTTCTCCAGCTTCTGTTGCATCTGCACCTGGTGTCAGATGTCCAGGGAGATGCAGCTTAGGAACTACCCAGGCGTCGTTCCCACGAACAAACACATGAAAATACATGAACAAACACATGAAAATACATGAACTCAACATTTGGGCTGATACATCTTAGCATATTATATTTATAATATGCTAATGCTCTGTATTCTTTGCACTCAGCCAGTTTCTTCCTTTTCCTCCTTGTTTTGATTATTTAGCCGGTAACGGATCTACTGATCACCTTATCCTTTGATGTAAAATAAGTAACTAAAATCAAAATGCCTGGAGTGATTTTAATGTTGAAGGCAAGTTTGATTAGTTACCAAGTAGTTACCGATTAGTTACCTATTTGCCACATATTTTGAGTCAAAAACAAGAACCGTGAAGGATACGGGTTCTCTTGGATTTATTTTTAATTTTTGTCTAAATGAGAGAGTGTGCGTGGATGGTTGTTTTTCCCCATTTGTCTCTATACACTAGTGACAGACTGGCAACCCGTTCAGCATGTGCCTCGTCTGTTGCCCAACAAATGCTATTGACAGGTACCAGCAACCCATCACCATCATTTGTGGGTAAAGGCAATGGATAAATGGATGTTCTGCACCTTTAAAGCAGACATTTCTTTTAAATGTAACACATCCAATAGATGTCTTTACTTTCTCTAAAATGTTTGAAATTCCTTCATGTAAGGAAAATAAAACAAAAGACTCAACCATAAAATATTTAAAAACGCATTACACGTATTTCCATGTCTGAGTTATAAAGGTAAGACATGAGGTTATGATGCCGTCAATGTTGTGTTTTAAATCATTTTGTACCGATTTAACAACCACCCAATATTCTAATATCTGAAAAGTTTTACAAAACAAACTCTTTGTTTAGTTTTTTTTCCCAGGTAAGTCATTTTAAAGTACCTGGAACAATAAAGGTTAAGTCTCAGAATGTGAGCCATTTAGTACAGTTGATTCATGTTTTGTGGGAATTTACAGAAATATTGGCCGAATCTTTGGAAGTAGCTTATTTGTATAAGTTCTTTTTTCTATGTAGTGAGTTGCAGCAGTATGACTAACATTGTAATTTAATTTAAACTATGGGACTGGTGTTTATTAAAAATAAATAAATAAATAAATAAATAAATAAATAAATAACTGAGCTACAGCAAAAGAGCACAATATCCAAAGAGGAAAGTAGTTATGGCAGTATCAGCTCTCCGGGGAGTTTTCTTTAGAGTTGTGTTTTTATTTTTATTTTTATAAAGCTAATCCAGGCTGTCATATTGTGAAGTTTGCAGACGACACAGCAGTGGTTGGATGCATCCCAAACCGTGATGAGTCCAGCTACAGGCAGGAGGTGGAACACCTTGGTGCAGAGAGAACAACCTCTGTATTAACGAAAAGAAAACCAAGGAGATGATTGTGGACTTCAAAAGGGGCAAGCATGCCCACCTCCCCCTGCACATGGGAGGATCTGCGGTGGATGTGGTCAACAGCTACAGGTACTTGGGTGTACACCTGAGTAACAACCTCTCCTGGAGCAACAACACTTCCATTCTGGTCAGGAAGGCGCACCAGAGGCTCTACTTCTTGAGGAGGCTCAGTCGAGCTGGACTCGGGAGCTCAGTCCTCACTTCCTTCTACAGATGTGTGGTGGAGAGCGTCTTGTGCTCCGGCATCAACGTGTGGCATGGAAGCTGCTCTGCTGCAGACAGGAAAGCTCTGCAGAGGGTGGTGAAGATCGCACAGAGGATTGTTGGAGTCAGCCTCCCCAGCATCACAGACATCTACACCTCCAGATGCAGAAAGAGGGCCACCTGCATCAGGAAGGATCCTACCCACCCAGCACACTCACTTTTTGTTCCGCTCCCCTCAGGCAGGAGGCTGCGGAGCATCAATTGTAGAACAACCCGTCTCAGAAACAGCTTCATTCCTGAAGCTGTTAGACTCTTGAACTCATCCTGAACAAACAACTGCACGGACTACAATACCAGCACTTTAATACCGTAATACCGTATATTCCTATTTTATTTATTTTACTTACTTTACTTCGATTTTATTTAGTTTAATTTTATTTTATTTTTTAACTTATTTTATCTATTTTAATATTAGCTCTTGGGTGGAATAGTACCGTGAGTACATAATTTCGTTCCACTTCATGTACCATCATGTATGTTGAATGACAATAAAGAATCCTTGAATCCTTGAATCCTTGAAACAAATCACACAATCACACAAGTTTAGCTTCAAATCACATAAGAAAATAAGAACCTTTGATGAAGAGCAAAAACTGCATTTAGAGTGACAGATAGAAAGAACTGTAGCCTTCTCTCAGGATTGTATTGCAATCCTTTTTAAAACCAAAGTTTACAATGTTTCCTCTCATCAAAAAGAAAAACTTTTATCCCTGACTGTCATTCTGACCAAACCTTTGTTGTGAGCAATTCAGCATGATATGCAATTTATCAACAGGTTACAACAGAGCAAAAGGATCTGATAGGTATTAGGTAAGTTATGGTGTCATCCAGGAGAAGATTTTCTACAGCCTACAGCTGTAGGCTTTTAGGCTGCTCCTAAAATCTGTAACAGCCTTCCTGAAGAGGTGAGAAAGGTTTCAACTCTGCTGTTGTTTTAATCCAGGCTGAAAACAGCCTTATTTAACTGCGCATATAGCAACTGAGAATATTATTACTATTATTATTATTTTTTTTAATTTTATTTCTTTTAAATTTAAAGCTGATTTTATTGTTTCATTTTCTAATATTGTGAAAATGAATCAAAGTTAAAGTATAAATGAAAATTATTCACTCGTATCCACTTAAATGTAATGTATACCTCCTATAAGATGTATTTGTTATTCCCTATGTGCAACAATGTGCTGAAAAGTCTAATTCCTCAGAGATGGATGCATGGGTGGATGGAAATTTGAAAGCATTTTGAGGTCACAACCAACACTAATAGTATTGTTAATCGTTATATAACAATCTGAGTTTCTGTGTGAGGTACTGTGGTATAACAAAAAAGTTTTTATTGTACTTGAAATAGGAGTCCTTATGTCTTTATTTCATAGATATTTATGACATCATTGTTGAACCTGTCCGGGCTTACATTCAGTTTATTCAGTCTTTCCCTGTATTGAGAACAGAGACAGTTTTACCTCTCAGGTTTGTTTCGAGAAAATTTCAAAGGCAGAAAATAGACCTTTCATGTGCTGCTCTATGAGGTCCCTCAGGATGGCAAACACTGCATCACTGGTCCCCAGCTACCAAGTTGGAACTGTTGTGGATTAAGAAATGGGCCTCAAGGTATTGCAGTCGTGCAGACCAGGGGTCAGAAATTCTGGACATTGCAAATATAAGGGGCATGTGGTCAACATAAGGCTGCACTCCAGACAAGAAAAAAAAAGAACTGTCAGTGAAGGAAAAACATCTACAGAATCTAAAAAGACAGCGTGCACTAAGCATGCCCAGTTCCTCGCAGTATACAAATCACCAAAGAAAATGATACAGCGTCAATCAACCATCTATTAGCAAGGTATCATGCAGCCAGAAGTCTGAGATCTTAACAGCCAGAGAACCCCCCCAAAAAACAATGATATTTTGGCTTTCAGGGTCCCTAATGTGTAAGAATAAGAAAGATGTCACAGGAGCTAGGGTTTATCAGCTCGTTTACAAGACTCCGACTGAAGTCAAGTAAACAAAGCTGATGGGGTAACAGTGCAAATTGTCAAAGTAAGCACCAAACAAAATAAAAATTCAGTACCTCAAAAGTGATACTGGCCATTTGTAAAGCCCCCCCTACTCTGAAACCCCTTACTAAATACCTTGGGCAATCATCTGATCTCTGGATTGGTAAGTGGTAAGTAGAGTGAGAATGATTCATCTATTTGGTCCTTGGAGACCTTAAAGATGTGTTACAGAACAATAGCTGATAAACAGAATCATGCAGTTTAAGGAACATGGCAGAAAGGTAGAGCAGAAAGTCGTGAAACATTTTTAAATTATGAAAAAATATACCAAGTGTTATGGCAACAGATCCAATATCTGTGTCATTCCTTAGACACTGGGAGTAAAGGACGCGTGCGAACCGTGAACTTAACAAAAATTCTTTATATGTAAAAAATGCAAATACAAAAATGACGATAAATCAACTTTACAATCTCCTTTTCTTGTTTCCAAAAAAATACACAGTTTACACGGTCAAAAACTGTATTGCGCCG
>JAVLVB010000054.1:1410401-1425743 GCA_032876305.1 Orestias chungarensis
GTGTCTAGGTAATCCGTCCTGTCTAAGTTCTCTCTTAATAGTTTTTCTAATGCAATATATGTAAGCATTTCAAAATAAAACTAAATTTCCCAATAAAAATGACCTGAACAAATATCAGTCTTCTTAACTAAATATAATAAAATAAAAAACAAACCATCTTACAAATAACTTAAATATATCCTATTTATGGCTCTAACACCAAGCCTTAAAAAAAATCTGTCCAAGCAGTGTTTAATTTATAAACTGAAAATAGAAGAAATGTGGTACCACTATAAACTTGTCATGGACGGCCACCTAAATTCCCAGGTCAGGTAAGGAGAACCAGAAGGAAGACCAGAATTCTTTAAGAAGATGAGTTACAGATTAAACTGTATTTCCTATATGCAAAATACAACGTGGCAGAAAAGTAACTGTACATCAGTCTAAATACATGATCCGCAGGGTGAGCCCGGAACAACGATCGTGCTAAATGCAGATCAATCATAGATGATAATCCAAAGCAACATATTCAAAAAGAGGTGAATAGTCACCATGCAGCAGGAAAACAATCCTAAACATCCAAGCAGAGCTACAATGAAATCATTTGGATCCCGAGTTTCAACCTTCAGTCCTGCAACCTTTTCTGGTTCAACACGCCTGAATGAAATGTTCGCCTTAGCATACTGTCAAGCTAAGATGTAATTAGTTGATCCATTTTTGCTGAAGTAGAAACAAAAAAGGAAGCCGACTCTTGGGAACTTTGGTTTATATCCAAATGGTTTATGTCTCAGAATGGCAGAGCCAAAGTCCCGAGCTAATTCCAATGGGGAGTTGGTTCACAAACATGCTCAATACAATCTCACCTAACTAGTTTCTTTATGACGTATTCATTTTTAAGATTTACAAAGCTTTTATAGAAAAACCAAAAAACACTGTTGTAGATTTAAGTATTGTTTGAAAAATTACCCATTCAAATGCCACAATAAAGACTCCCCACGTTTCTAATTTTAATGTTTTAAAACAAAAAATTTCTTGATTTATGTGGGAAATATTCTCTACATATCTACAAGGCTATAGCAGACTCTCACTGTAAGCCACAGAAAGTTATGTGGAATTTATTTACATCCTGAGGGAGAAAGTGACTGGCAACGTTTACTTGCTATTATGACAGATTAAGGACTAGGGTAATTATGAGTGCCACTGTTACTTTTGTAACATTTCTAGATACTCTATCCACTCCCACTAACTTCACTGAACATTGAACAAATATATTTAGGACAAAAATGCACCAGACACATACATAAAGTTGGGAATACTGTTTGTACATAGGCTTTGTGGTTATTGTAGTTGTTGGTATGGCAATTTCTGTCTGCTGAGTCAGTTGTGGTATTTGGAGGTCAAATTAATATTTTGTACACACAGTACAAAAGTAATGGAAGTACTTCACCCTACTCTAACATTTACGTGCACTACCTACTGTAGGTAAGTAGGTTATTTTCTTCTGCTTATTTTTTAATTTTGTAATTTAATTTATTTATAAAACTTTATTTTATTTCAGCATTTTAAGTCAACACTTTTGTTTTACCCTGACTTTGAAAATATCTTCAAAAGTTGCTGTTTTACTTTTACTTAGTAGTAAAAATATGCTTAGGTACTACCAGCCTCTGTTGACAGCTCATCTTATTTATTGCCCAACTACACAATTGAAAAAAAATCTATGCCCAAGGTGGGATCTCTAACAATTAGTTTCCAGGAAGGTCTTTGAGAAGCAACATTTTTTCTTGCTCGTCAGATTCTAACGCAAGAAAAGGCTGAGCTGCCAAGCCCTTCTTTCAATTCAACCAATACTTATGATAAATAGAAGCTTATTGTTTTCAGGGGAAACGGGTTAGTGCAGAAACAACCTGTATATCCAGTTTGTCCTCTGAGGCAGCGTTGATGACATGCATTTTTGCTCTGACTGAAAAAGCCTCACATCAGTGTCAGTATCAGCTACATAGCGCGTCAAAGCTCTACAATCGACCACAAAGGTGAGACAATCTTATACCAGTTTGATTTAAATTTACGTGTTTATTTGTTTAGAAGTTTTTTAATTCACGAGCCAAATATGTCTGTTTTTTCTAGAAATTCATGAAAAAAATAAGATTTCCAAATGCTTAATTTGAGTTTTGTTTTTGTATCTAACAAAAATACATTAAATCAGTTGTTTCATATTTTATATGCAATTACAGATCAAAACAAACATATTAAAAAATATATGATGTTCATAATGTCACAATGTTGCTGATTATTTATGTAGATGAGTATTAACCAAATGTTTGGTTAATTTTACTTTAGTTTGATGCTGAGATTGAAACAAACAAAAAAAGCATTAGTTTTCACCCTACCTAAATGTAATTTTTTTTAACCCTATATTACAACTCTTTCTTTAATTCTTTAGACTTCATCATGGAAAAGAGAATGGTGATCCACCAGCCTAAGCCGGTGATGGAGATCCAAAACCAACAAGAGTGGGGCAGTGGCATCTGTGACTGCACTCAGGATCTCAGTGCATGTAAGAGTGTGGGCAAGCACACAAATAAATCAATTTAACGCTTTACTGTTCAGTAACATGTTGGTCTGTAAGATGACACTGAAATTATTTGAGAGTAAAAAGATGACACACAGCAACAGTATTTCTTGAAAGTGTTAAGAAAGTATATGAGAGATTGTGGGAATGGATTTGGCCTTGTAAAAAACTAGTATAAAACATCCTCTGCTAGTTTTTTGTTTTTGACATTAGAGATGATAATTTGATCGTCTGTGAGCAGATCAGCAGCGTTTTATGTGTTTTTATTACCGTCACAGGCTGTTTGGCATTTTGGTGCCTCCCCTGCTTTGCCTGCAAGACTTCTAAAGAATTTGGTGAGTGTCTCTGTCTCCCCCTGCTGGAGTGTTTAAGATATTTCATCTCACCCATCACCCTTTCCATGAGGTCTACCATGAGACAGCGCTACAATATTGAGGTAGGCATTAAGAAGACTAAACACACGCGAAAAAGTTTATTCTACTAAATAGTTTTGTGTCAGCAGTGACTTTTATTTACAATAATTAGACCGGAAAGCAGCAGAGACAGGAGACTAGGCATGAGGCTAAAAAAACATCAGTTAATAACTGGCTGAGTCACCCTTGTCATTTTACACAATGGAAAAATCTTGTAGGCACAGTTGTAATTCCATCACTATGGGGTTTTCAGTCATTTGCTTTCTGTTAAAGCTCATGCCAAACCCTCTCAATTGGATTTAAGTCAGACTTTGACTAGGCCACTCCAAGTTCCTATTTTAGAATTGAAAGGTTAGCTTTTTGGTGTGTTTGGATGATTTCACTGATGCCTCAACCAAGAACTTCGTTAAAGTTGCTAATTCATTGTACTTTATTCTACTTTAATTTTTTATTATTATTATTATTATTATTATTTGTTTTATTGAGAGTTCATGACTTAGTCAATTATGGTCCAGGTTCTTCTGTAACCACTTTGATGAGTCATTCATGTTGTATTGGGATAGGTTTGGGATAAGATTACATTTCAACATTGTTTTACTTCTCCATCTGTAGATAATGTCTCTCAATTTGAATCTCCGGTTCTTACGTCTTTCTAGACAGATTGAAGACGGGGTCATAGTTTTTTTTTAAATATGGTTTTGAATTTATTTATAACTGGACATACTATGTTGCTTTATGAAAAAATGTAATCTGTTATTTTTTTAGACAGGTTTTAAAATGGGTTTTCTAATTGGACACTAGTGGCATTAAGCAGGCATGGATGTGTCTAGTGGTCATTTGAAAACTCCATTTTGAGTTTACTTTATAGGATATAAAAAATGTCTACTTACTTACACATACACTGAGATAACCTCCAGAATAATGCTCCTAGATATAATAACAGGTATAACGCTCAAACTTGAATTTTATCAAATAAATCCCTCTGATCCCCAGGGCTCCATTGCGAGGGACTGTGTGCTCACGACCTTCTGTACACCCTGTGTTTGGTGTCAGATGTCCAGAGAGATAAAGAGAAGGAAGATTGGGATCGTCTTGCTCAACGCAAAAACAGCATAAGCTCATTCTCACAATCTGAGTTTCCGTATTTCAGTAATCCCCAGAGGAAACCAGGAAACATCAATTTAAAATATGCTCTGTTAATAATATGTGTTTGATGTATAAAATCATTGTTTAATACATGGCACAGTAAAGAAAGTGAAGAACTTCAGTTTTAGATTTCTTTTATGTCCGTACCCTTTAACCTTTGTACCTGTATTTGTTTTAAGCTTTGGTGTGTTAAAATCTGGGTAGTAGAATTGTACACACTGTAATGATGACTTATAGTTATTTGGTTTAATATAATTTCAGTGCTGTTATTTTTTTACATTTAGGAAGAAACAACAATGGTGAACAAACAAGAAGTCTCATCTTAACATAAAGTTTAAATCTGTTTCTAATGCATATTAAATTAAAATGTGTTTTTTCTTTATTCAGTAAATTTCTTCCAACTTGGTAGAATATCCAGTTATTTTACTTAAGAGTATCAATACTTCAAAAATAAAATTAATAAAGTAAAAGGTATAGTGCAGTAAATATACTTGTAAAAGTGCTTTTTTTTTGTTGTTTTGTTTTTTTGGTGTGACTGAAAAATCTAACTAGTTGCTACCCACAGCAGGTTGCTTCCAGTGGCACAAATCAAACCTTTGTTTTATCAAACAAGGTGATTGTTGTCTTTCTAAGAGTCAGCGATCAAACACTGTGGCACTAAGCCCAGAACCAAACAAATCGTACTGCAACGTGTTCAGACACAACTGGGTGTAGCACAAAAGGAGCAGGAAAGCTGCAATGTATTTTTGTATTAAAACCAGCAATAGGACTAATCATGGAACAGCTTGGCCAGTAGAAGAAGAGTCAGTCTGAAAATCAATTATAGGTGTTAAGACAAGATAGTAGAATACCACTGAATAGACCAACTCTGCCTTGGGACTATAAACATCAATACATTTTTTTTTTCTAAATCTTTTCCTTGTAGAAAATATCTCAGACAGAATCAATCATAAGCTAATTTTACGTTTTATTTACAGTGTATTAAAGAGAATATATTTTGAGCTATACTTAAATTTATTTGAATCACGTTTTTGTCTTTATATTCATTTATTACAATTGTTTTACTTATAAATGTTTTTTCTTCTGGTATTGATTAGTGAATATAGGGAACATAAGTCCCGGTCTGCTGCATACTGACTCAAACCCCAACCCTTGTCTGTTTTTTTTTTGTCAACTAGTAGGTGCTGCTTTTCTCGTCTAGTGGCTGCTTACTTCCCGTTGGATTAGACAAATGATTAAACCTAAATATAGCAAAGTAACGGGTAAATTTAGGCCTAACTTTATTTATGTACTGCGTATAGTTGCTAAATGATCTCAACCACCAGGTGGAGTTATTGTCTTAACTGCAGGTTTCTCATAGGTGAGGTCAAGGTGGGACTTGTTGGGTCCGACTTGCTTTTTTCACTACGTTTTGTCGTATCTCACCATCAAAGCTAGATTTGTACAAGCAACATTACTTTGGCATGCAAATCTGCACTTTAGAGAAACTAAGACAATAAAATATTGAAAAGTTTCAGAAAAAGACATACAGGAGCACAATATCACAAACTCTTAATGAATAACACTAACTATTCCGAATGTAAGACTTTCTAATATATTTGTTCATCACATGTACTTTTACTTTAAGTAAACTTTATTTGTCTTCAATTTTGTCTTAATTTTTACAGGTAAAGCACAGAAAATAAGAATATCAGGGAAAAGTTCAATATTTTTTAGCACTTGCTTTAGAAGGTCATTCAGTACACATGGAGTGAAGTATTTTAAGCATTTCTTGTAATTTTTTATAATTATTGATTACAGATAATGAAAATTCAATTCCGAAAATGATATTCCATGAGATCCACTTCAGTCCACTACTTGTGAAGCTCCCCCAAATTCTTGAATGAAGTTAATTTTACTGTTTACATCTCCGCTTTCTGAGTTACTTGTGTGTGCTAAATAAATCAACTGTTCAGATGTACATATTTCTCCCAAAATCAACAAAACATCACCACACACCAGCTCATGCTTTTTACTTCTGGAAAAAGATCCTTGACGTAAATCCTCCGGTATTCATTTGTGCCTTAAAGTGTGCTGACAAGTGTTCAGAAATAACAGGCCTAAAATAGCTCGCCTTTGAAAACAAAACAGGATGTTAGACTGTATCTTTAATTTTCTGCGAATGCAGAGGCGCTGACACAGCGTAGATGATTTGAGGGGTAAGTTTATTAAAAGCAACCTGGAATAAGTGGAAGGTTGATGCTTAGTGAAGTCACTGACACTGAGGAGGCTACTGGTTTTGAACCCAAGGCTTGGGCTGAACTCATTAGTCAAAAGACACAAATTGAGTCAGAACTGAGAAAGCAGAGTTGGGAGGAACCATCCATGGGTCAGGCGTAATTCACTAGTCGGGTCACACATACTAGACCTGGCTTGCGAAGGCAGATTCAGGCAGACATATCCAAGAGTGAGGCAAGAGTCCTGAATCAGAACCAACCATCAATGGAAAAACAGCATTAGTGTGTTATCTGACAGAATGGAGGTTTCAGACAGCACTGGTCTAGCAGTACTTTCTATGTTAAAAAACAGAGTTAACAGCAGCAGTAGCTCCTTTAGAAGCTACATCTAGAACAGAAAGACAAATTCTGGGGCAGTCCATTGAATGGAAGAGAGAACAAACAGCTAGTTGCAACAAAAGTTGGGTCAATTGTTTTTCACAGAAAGAAAGACAGAGTTAGACAAACACAGATGTACGGTATCAAAATGTATCTACATATATAGAACCAACTTTTAACTAGGTTGTATTTCTAAGTGCAGTATTTACTTTAGCCAGAAAGTTGCTCTGCACTCAATGTTTCTTAGTAGGGGTAAAGCTTTCAGTTTAAGTTTGACCCATATGGACCCCACATGTAAATGTTGGGTGGGTCCTTTTTCTGGACTGGGAAAGGCCTTGGTATCCCCCAGTAGGAGTATGCGGTCTTATTAAGGAGATGGGAGGTCAAAGTTTCTCTGTTGTAACAGATAGCAGGTAAATTTAATGATTAAAACTAATGAAAAAAATACAATTTACAAAAAATAGGTACTGTATTTTATTTTGGTTGAAATGTAAAATGAATGGTTAACATAAGAAACTGTATCCTAGTAACTGAGCAGGGATTGAGTCTCAACTTTAAAGTTCACTCCAATCAAAAGCCGCTTGTGTTGAAGATGGAGGCTTATTTTTGTGCCCTTCAGTGTTTCTGAAACAATTATATAATTTTGGAGTCAACTACAGACAGGTCAAACCTCTGCTGTGGAGCGATAAACATTTGTTGTCACAATCACAACATATTTTATCCAGTTACTCCCAATAAACTTCCCAACTCGTATGGTCGGCTTTATGTTCCTGTTGAGGCAATCCTTCCCCACTGCTGGAACACTCCGCTCTGGTGTACAATGTAAATTGCGTAGTGGGTTGTTTTTAATGGGATTATAATGACAGTTATGGTTTGCAAGAATTGATGTTTGTGACTTTTATGAGGTGTGATCGAAGGGGCGGGTCCCGGTGGCTCATAAAGCCTGCAGGAATGTTAATTGGTCGAGGCCACTGCTGCCTTCTTTGTTCTGCACTTTCATACTGGGCTTCTGTTCCGCCTGTTAAAGGCCAAAGAACTGATTTAAAATCTGTGACTTTAACCCCCACCCCAGCATCTATACACAAACCATCCACCTCCCTCCTCCACACACATATGTTGACGGTTTATCCCATTCATACAACCCGTTCACCCTGGTCACCTACAGCCATTTTGTCCCCCACTTGTAGAGAAAATAAAGCCTTGACTTCTCTTATTTCTTCCATGTTGCCTCATCAGGTGGTTACCATCCCCCTGTTAGCTGGGCTTGACTCATCGTCGGAAGATTGAATTTTTTTTCTGTGTTTTTTTTCTTTCTCTTTCTTTCTCTCATGCTCTTGGTCTTGATCCACTTGTGTCTACACTGAGCCGTAAAGGGAGGGGCTACATAGTACAGACAAGCAGCACAGTAAGCCAGCTGCAGCACAGCATACGAAGACAAGATGAAGAGGGCGTGACTCTAGCAAAGGTTTATCAAATCCCAATACAAAAAGAGCAACATAGAATGAATTAAAGGTTCAGACAGAGGCGTGTTTTTTATGAACGCCACTCTTGAACTGTCGCCTGGTGACTCATTTTGTTTTTTTGCTTTGCACATTTTTACTTTGATTGTTCTTTTGTTGATTAATTTTTTCACTTTGTGGAATTGCAAAATTGCAAACAGTGCAATTAACTGTTTTGTTTAGAAAAAGAATAATTTTTTTTGTTTTCCCATGGTGGGGAAATTCTTTTGTAAACAGAGGCAGTCACACGCAATCAAAGGAAGTGCGATTTACGCATAATAAAATACATGAAAAAAGAGAAAAGAAAAGAAATGCATTCATCTGCCTTTAATTTTAGTTGTATATTATAATTTATTTTGTAGTGCTTTGCTCTATTTTTTAAGTCTTTTGCTGCTCTTTTATTGTACACTATAACAAAATATAATTTTGTATTAAAAAAAAGTATTTGTTTCTATTATGCATATTTTAGTAAATTATTCAACAAAATTTAAGGAACCACTTGAGAGCCAAAAGAGTCTGCTCTCCTTCTCAAAAACCAGATATTTAAAAAAAGAAACACTTATATTGGAGGGTCCTACATGAATAATTCACCAAAGGATAGAAGAACATTAATATAAAGTTTCTGTATTTAACTATTCTTTAAATTCTTGATGTTCTTCTTTAGTCTTTGTTCAAAACCTTAACCTATCCATGCATTGTCTATACCTGCTTATATTTGTAGGGTAACAGAGGGGATGGTGCCTATCTGCAGCTGGATGAGAAGCTGGGGTCACCCCAAACAGCTGATATAAAGCAATTTTAGAGATATTATTTAAGCTAACAGTCATGTTTTTGGACATTTTGACATGAAACTCCTCCCCATTAAATGTTTCCAACAACAGTAGTACGAAGACAGTTCCCTACTACAACTGCTGACCGCTGTGAGCTCTTCTCTGAGTACTTGTTGGATATCTAAGGGAGTGCCAAAGCATGACTAGGTGTTGAGCTTCTGGGAATTTGACCTGAAACATGTGCTAAGGGCAGTTGTGCATTCAGATGAACATTTATTGGAGTAGGATGTATGCATCCCCAACTATGTTCCTCAGGACTCAGCATCCTGTATGTTTTGCTGATAGATCTTGCAGCAAACCTGACTAAAATGAATTTGAGTCAGTGACTTCACTAAGTGATATTTTATGCATTGGATGTGATACAGCTGCCTCTTACTGGACTGAGCATTGTTATAGACAAGGTGTACTTCACTGACACTTAAGATGTTTTAAATGTAATCTCAAATGTAAAAAAAGACACATATATACCGATGTATCCAACAGAGATAACCACCAATCATTATTTCTATCCTGAATCTTCTTATAATACCTCAAACCCACACTGCTTATTTTTTGTTTATTATTCTGATTACAACAGGTTGCTGTCACCAGAGTTGGGTACAGTCTCCAGTAATAATAACACTACTACAACATATTTTTACTTAAGGAAAGGTAAAAGCAGCTGTCATACAATTGGGAGTAAAAAATTATGTGGTACAAAAGCTGCTTAAGTAACTGATCAGATAATCTTTGTCATCAGACTATTAATAAAGATATGTGCAAATTCAGATGTTGTATAGACTAAACAAAAACAAAACGAAAATACATAAAGTACTTCACAGACAGGAGGGATATCCTTTTAACTTGATCTCCAAAAGGTGCAGCAAGTTTAGCAGATGAAAAACAGTTAAACAAATTAACATAAACTGTAGGTGTGCCTCTATAATTAAAATATGCTCAGTTTGATACTTTGAGTTTTCTTGCAGCAGGTGGAGTATCCAAACGTTTTAAGATAAATTATGATAATATTACTCAGGTAAAGCCAAAAAGTACAGGGCTGGAAAACAACTTCTGAATGTACTCTATTCCAAAAACGTTTTTAAATAAAACAACATTACTAATCATTTCCGCCTGTCACGATGAAAATCAAGGGAGTTTTAACAGACTGATAACTCAAAACATCTTTTGATTTCCTTCTACTTCCTTTGTAATTTAATGCTGTTGCAATTACACATTACTTGGTGGATTCAATGTTAATGGGCCTGAGATGGACACCAGAGGTCACATGATGGATTTGAACCTAGCGAAGCTGGAATCTGCCTAAAGCTGCAGAGTGCCATCCTGTCACTTCTGGGGGTTTCACTCTGACAGATGGAGATCTGGACTATCTGCCAGCGTCTCCATAATTTCCTTGGGAAGTGTTCCTTTTAAAAGACAAGGTTGAAGTTGCCGGGGAGTCGGCTGAGATAACGGCTCAGGTTAAGATGAGGTAGGAGGGGGAGGTGTAGTCCGACACACTATCAGACGATGGGCCTCTGAGCAAACAAACAGCGCTGACCTTTAAAAACAACGGCAGCAGGGAGCAGCTGATAGCGGGAGACGGATGGGTAGAAGGCTGGTGATGTTGAAGCGTGTATGTGAGTGCACGTCAATGAATGTGTTATGGGAGGTAAGGAACAGGGGGCAAAGGTGCTAGCGGGGCAGGGATTATCTGAAATGTCAGAATGTCGATTAAACTGTGGGTGTATTTGTGTGTTTGGTGGGTTTTCTTTTATTTGTAGAGTCATATCCCTAAACATTTAAATGAGAAAAATGTGGGGGCAAAGACAACTAACACAAATCAATGTAAGCTTTATTTATATTGGCACAACACTGTCCCTACTCATTGTATAAATTCCTTAGATTTAGTCAAATTAAAAGCAGAACTTTACTTTATTTCAGAGAGATTTTATGTAAACCGCCAACAAAACGATAGTGATAGTGAAATAAAAAGAAAAGTATACAGGATTTTCAGTTTTTACAAAAGGAAACCTGAAATGTGGTTTCAAACATTTGTAATCAGCCTATTCTAGTTAAGATTTAGTTGCAGTTCCAGATTGGTCAGGTAGTCAATGGTCCAGGCAATTGCTGAGGCCTCCACCTAAGTCTTTTTGAGTTTCCAACAAAGCAGATCAAGCTGAATGGTGTAAAATGCACTGGAAAAATCATAGAACATGATCCTCACAGAGCTGCCTGCTTTGTCCAGGTTACAGTGGGATTGTTGAAGCAGCCGTATGATGGCATCTTCAACTCCATCTCCATGGCGATAAGCAAACTGCAGGGGGTCCTGGTATGTGCCGGTCTGTGGTCATTGATGTCTGATGGGTGAGGGTTTTTTGGTACTGGAACCAGACATGATGTCTTCCACAACAGTGGAACCTTCTCTTGGGTCAGGCTAAGGTTGAAGAGGTTTTGCAGAATCCAACAGAGCTGCTCTGCACAGGCCTTCGGGACTCTGGGAATGACACCATCTGGACCTGCAGCTTTTTCCGGTTCAGTCTCTGCAGCTGCAGATGTCTGGTTGGCTGGGTGCAGGAGGAGATGATGGTGAGCTTGGTCCTGAACTGAATCTGTCGAAGAATGTGTTTAGCTCATTTGCTCTGTCCACACTTCCATCAATCAGATAATCTTTCAGCTTTAAGCATGTGATCTTCTCCATTCCTGACCACACATCTACATCTCTGATATTGTTCCTCTCCAGTTTACTCACCAGCTTCTTCCTATACACCTCCTTACTCTCTCTGGTCTTAATTTTGAACTGTCTCTGTATACTCCTCAATAATTCTCTGTGTCACTCCCTAACGGCTCTTTTTCTAACAGTTCCTTCAGGTCACTGGTGATCCAGGTTCTGTTGTTAGTATAGCATCACAATGTTCTGGTGGGGATTATGTTGTCCACTCAAAAATTTATATAGCCAGTTACACACTCAGTCATTGCTTTAATGCCATCTTCATGGGGTTTACAAGAGAACTCCAATCAGTAGTATCAAAACAACCCTGTAGGGCTTCTTCAGCTTTCTGTGACCACTTTCTTAACAGATAGTCTCTGGACAAGGGGTTTATATTCTGGGCTGAGAAAAACAAGGTTGTGGTCTGATTTTGCGGTTAGGAATGGTATGAATTATTGACATTTGTGTAAAAAAAATCCAATGTCTTGTTTTCTCTGGTAGAGCCGCTGACAAACTGTTGAAATGTTGGCAGTGTAGCAGGTATTAAAATAACCAGATATTGAAACAAAAGAATTTGGGTGCTGTGTCTGTATCTTAGCAACAATGGAACTGAAGACATCACATGCTTTGTCGGCAACAGCTGATGGTGGAATGTAAACAGCTACCAAGACAACACTGATGAACTCTCTTGTTAAATAATCTGGACGCAGACTTACTGCCAGTAGCTCAATGTCTGGACGACACTTCCCAGTAACATGTCCAGGGGGACACCATCCGTTGTTGACAAGCACTGCCAATCCTCCTACTTTCCTTTTCCTACTACTCTTTAAATCCCGATCTGCTCTTATAGTCAGGAAACCCGCTAGAGAGACATTGGAGTCGGGGATATGATCCTGCAACCATGTCTCAGTAAAACACATAATACTGCATTCCGATTCTCTTGCTGAGTCTTTGTCAGGGATTGAAGTTCTCCCAACTTGTTAGCTAATGATCTTACATTGCGCATGATGATGGATGGTAAGGAGGGTCCTTTTTAACTATTCTGGGATATCTGACTTCAGTTGTCGTATTATTTCTTCTTTTCCAATGTTAATCAGCTCCTCCTTGTTGCAAGCCACCCTGTTGCTATGGTTAAGAATTATAACAAAAGAGCAAAATATATAAAAGTATTGGAAATGTCTTAGATGTATTGATTGGCTGCAACCTTGAGCGGCACAATTCTAGAAAATCAAACAGAAATTTCTATTAGCAGAATCAATCTATAATATAATATTTAATTTCATATATATTTTTGTATAAGTTTGTATTCTAGTTCCTTTGTATGTTGTCTTGATTTTTTCCCCGCAGTGCCAATTTTAGATAAAACTGTATTAAAGTAAATAAGCTGTAATAACAGAAGTCCATGACTGTAGTTTTTAAAGTTTTTTTTGTCCACTAGTGGGCAGTACTGCTAGAGGAGCACATGTTTAGCTCTTTTCAAGAGGCTCAGCCGTGTCGTTAGCCATGATATATGGCTTCTACAAGCAACCCTCTAAGTGTATCTCAAGGTTCATTGAACGACTGAATAAGATCTATAATTCTTACCCAGATGTTATGTGTGACTCAAACATTTCCAGGGTTGTTTGTCATCACGTTAGAAAATATGGTATTTTCAGTGAGCAGACAATAAATATTGTATGTACAGCTTTTTCATATAAAGCTGCACCAAATAATGTTATAGTAAGAATAGCTTAGCGTTGTTCATTCACTTTTTACATTTTTACTTAAAAGGACAAATTAAGGTAATATATATACCTTTTTTCAGAAAATGACATGAAACCTTTTTGCTTTAAAATCCACGGGCGTTTAAGACCAGCTTCACAACAATTACCTGTCACACTATACAGGGCTTTAAATTACCCAGAGCTGCTGTGGGGGTGCTACAGGCCTGTGTGTGTGTGTGTGTGTGTGTGTGTGTGTGTGTGTGTATCTCTCTTTGTGTTTTTGTGTTGAAGATATTTGCAAGAAAACATACATAAAAAAAGTCTTTCAATGCAAAATATATTGGCTAAAATGAAAGTAAAAGGAAATGCAATAAAAGGTTCTTAAAAATTATCAGTCCTTCACAAATATGCTTTTAATTGCCTTAAAATAAATGATTGTGATTACATTTTGCCGAGCCTAATGTTCTTCTTTCTGGAGATTTTCTTTATCTGCGCTTATCATTCTCTGACCGTGAATGGTGGCAAGAAGAACCTGGATAATCATTCAGCACAGTTTGTTAAATTTCCTGTTTAAACATGTTAATTATTCAGTGAGGGATCAAATTCAGTGGAGTAGCTTTTTCTAGTATAACCCATAGACGGATTTCTCTCTCTTAAATGGTTTAATTTTTTGTGTTTCACATTTTCAGAGTGACCTTAGAGCGGCCTTAACTGGCTGTTGTTTCATGACATAATTATGCCACTTAAAACCCTAAAGTCATGGACTTGACATTTAAAAGTACATGATACAGTTTAAGATGCTTTAGTACACTTATTTAAAGGAAATGTGATTTTGCTAAAAGCAATTACAACATTAATAATTTCTCTTAATGATGGATTTATTAAACATTTTTAAAAACCTCATTGTAACAGGAAAAGTTTGATTTCATATAATAAAAAATGCATTCAGAGATTATGCTGATGCAAAAAACAACAACAACAACCAAGCTCTTTATGTATTTTGTATGGGGAGAACTACAAATCTAACTTAAAAGCTTAACAAGTAAGGGGTCCTTTTTCAAGTTTTACCAATTAAAGATTTCTAAAAATCTTGTTATCTATAAACAACAGCTTCAGACATGTGTAATTATTGTGAAAAGTGTTTAATTACAATGTTACCTACAGGCAGGTCCGTCCATTCAAATTTTATATGTATGTTTTTTGGGGAATCCTATACACAAACAGACAAATTAACAGAGCAAAAACCCTTTTTATTGTAAATTTGGACAATTAAATATATAGTTTTACAACCTAAAAATGTATTTTGTTTTAATTGGCTAAGAATTTGACCCTTTCCAAAATGTAGCTTTACGCACACACAGCACCAAAAAGGCAGAATCTAGAAATTTAGCTTGCAGAAATCATACATAGTACCTTGTTGAAGAACAGATGGAATGCCAACATATGCAGCCCAGCCACTCTGTAAACAGCGCTCAATCATGGCTGTTGAAGGAAATGGTTTGTTGTCGTTCCCTCTTAATTGGAAGTGTGTCACTTCCTGTGGAAGAATGAATCAAAAAGCAACCTGGAGATCAGAATTTGCAGGAGAAAGTCTCTGTGTCTATTTTTACATACGCATACATGTTTCTGCAGCTCAGTCCTCCCTGACCCACAGCGCCACTTATTACAGCCCCCCACCTTCACCCTCACCTCCACTTCCAACTGCCCAGGCCTAGACTCTTTGTCACCGTGGTGATTGGTAGACTAAACAGCGTGCAATATTCACCAGATCCACGTCCCGCTGGATCATTACAAACATTAAGACGATACAAAGGGAAACTAAACTCATGACCCCACCCCACCTTTTAACCCCCGGCCTCCTCACACTCTCTATTTTAAGGGTACAATCACACAACTGTGCAATTACCCCCCCCCCCCCCCCCC
>JAVLVB010000054.1:1425843-1438085 GCA_032876305.1 Orestias chungarensis
AATGTTAAATAGGCAGACCATTTGAACTGATACTGCCACTGATGACTCTTGCATCGAGTTAATTTATTCTCTGTGCACTTGAGAAGCTTTCTTTTTTCACAACTAGAAAGAATGTAAGATTTCGTCAAAAGATCAGATTCATTTGTGCAAATGCCGGATGCTGATTATTTATTTGTTAAGTGTCTTGGTAAATCATTCTTAATTTTTAATTTTCACAGATTTTGTGAGAACAAAGTTGGTATTCCACAAAAGTTTTATAGCTGATAAATAAAACAACTAAAGCAACAACATAAAAGGAAACACTGCTAATATAGCTTCTTAGTTAAATGCTAAATGCCTAAACATAAACATAATGAGTTTTGCAACAGATTACCAAAAACATATACAAAAGAAAACAAAATATATAAAATGGTATTTTATGCTAAACTGTAATCTATTTCTAGTGTTTTTTTTAAATAACAATGTCTTAGATGTATTGATTCAATTTGATCTCATATCAGTAAACAGTAAAAAATGTAATGTGTGCAAACTGCTTTTTTTCTTTGTCTTTTGGTGTTTTAGCTTCATTTCACGTCTATTTTACGTCAGCGGCACATTTGACTTGTGTCTCATTAGCAAAACTAATGAGACACTTCATGTTAAATTTGTTCTTTTTCTCAACTTCTTAATTTTTTTAAATGTCTAATCTCAAAAACTATATATGAGACATATGGTTAAATATACATGATATATGCTCATTATTTTACATTACTGGTAACATTTTTACAGCTCTTAAAAACGAAATACTATAATATTTTATTTAAGTTAATGCTCTGTCAGTATTGGGTATTTTATAACCTGAATAGAAAATCTAATGAACAGGTATGTAGTTTTCTCCGCTTTTCTAGATGAGATAATGGATTTTGGGAAGATGTTCTTGTGGAGGTCTTTGTAATTGACTTTTATGTTTCACAGTTACAAAGAGCAGTTTAACATCTCCTAAAAAACTGAAAAACTGGAGAGAGTCTGAGGTTAATAAAATATCTGTAAAAAGCTTTAAAATAGTCTATTTATATTGTAGAACAAAATAAAAGTTGGTAAAATACACTTTTAGTTTAAGTGCAATTATTTATCATGTATTACATTACAACTCCTTTAAATAACTTGAGATTTGAAATAAAAATATTTTGGTCTCTACCAGAGGACTCAGTGTTAACAGTGTTTTCGGAATGCATGAACACAGCAAGACAACAAGATTGATCCAGACATAAATGCGACCATTTATAATGGATAACTGGATCCCCAGACCTAGGACCTCTGGGTAAACTGTTAGTTAAACAGAACATAATAGAGCAGAAGACTAGGTTCTGCCTTTTGGGCAAAATCTTTTAAGTGTAAGTGTCAGTAGTTGTGGAACAGTAGCTTTAGTAAAAATATGCTCTTCAAGTAGCTTTCAAATTAAGGGTTTAATTTCTTGATTTTGAAGTATGAAATCTTGCTTCATTGAATCAGTGCCACATAACTTAACCATCTTTTCTGGGCCAATCGTCTAAATGTGCTATGTACCATCACTGGCAAAAAATAACTGGCTGGACAAGAAAGCCTTTCTTCTCTTTAATTTTTTGTTTTGTTTTTTTCATAAGCTTTTAAGTTTTTCCCTTGCTTGCGATTTTGTGCCTTTATATATTCTGAAATTTCTTACTGTACCTGATTTTTATGTATTATGTTTTGCAATATGAACCCCTCCATTGAACTTAGGGATAGTTCTTAATGGAAAGACTTGTTTTTAATGATCTGGGTCATCCCTAGAGTTCATTGTAAAATTGTAAGATTACTTTTTCTTATTGGCAGTCTTGAATGATACAGCACTTCAGCATCACCAGGTTTTCCTTTCTCGTTTAATTTGTTTTGATGTACATATATTTTACTGTACTGCTAAATAAATTATAATCCAAGAATGATAGTGTAAGATTTTTTTTGTCTGAACAGTGATTTAGCTTGTGGTCTTCTTGTTTCAATTCAACATTTTACATCATCAAACTGATTTTAGCATAATACAAATTTAATTAAACATTAAATCTAGTTTTCAAAACATTCAAATCATTTACTTGTCTTTCCCTGTGTGAAAAGTACACCCTAGACTTAATGTTGGATGGAGCCATCCTTGGAAACAACGAATGTTTATTTTAACTAAGCAATATCAATCAGCTTTAGGTCCACATTTTGACAAACACCTTTATAAAACTTTATTTTGTGCCTATTTAACCACTCATACGTGGACTTGATGCTTCAGATCGTTGTTTTTGCTACATAACACACTTTACTTTAACGTCATGGCCTGGCAATTTAATGCAGGATTTTGGGGGAAAAGACAAATTCATGGATATATACACTTTTACAAGAAACAAATCCTTTTCAAGCAAGTACATTAACACCACCTTGTTTGATTGTAGTTATGTTGTTTTTCTAAAATTATGTGGCCGTTTCATGCAATAGTCGCAGTGGTAGATACCTTCCAATTATACTTAATTATACAGAACATGTAAATTTAACACGGGCTTTCGTGCAATTTTTTGTCAGCATTGGTTTTGGCCTTTGAACTCTGTCCTGGATGCCATTTTAAACCCACTCTCTTTTTTTATTGTTGAATCATGAAGTTATGACCTTAACCAAGGAAAGTAAGGCATCCATTGCTAAGAATGTTGTTCTTTTCTGTTACACCTGGATGAGCTTTTGGAATGCTTTTAAGAATACTTTTATGCGTTTCAAAATTTATTTCAAATTGGGAAAACGTGTTGGTTTTAGAGACCTTTTAGCTTACTTCATGTTCCACGCAAGTTTGACAGTAATCAGGTTCGGATTTTTGTTAAAACTGTTTAAATTTGCACTTACACTTGTTTCATGAAGAGTGCCTGGTTAGTTTGGAAAGCTATACTTAAACACAAATATTTCCACTTACTTTGGTAATATTTCTCTTACAGTTAAATTAGTTGGATCTAAAAAAAAGCAAAAACTGAAAGAAATCTGGATGGCAGAAGTACTTTTAGACTGCTCAACAACTTAGTTCATTTGCTGCAAGATTCACATGCTTTTGCTGCATTAATGCACTGAGACATTGTGGCTTTTTGCACTGATATCAGCAGGCTGCTTTCCCCAAAATGGATAGTTTTGGTGCCCCACTTTCAATGAGATAAGATAAAATAACACTTAACTGATTGCCACAGGAACATGCTACAAGTGGACTCTTGTATCCTGAAAACAGGGAGTCTCTATCCTGAGTTTAGTCTCTGACTTTTAAATAAAGATTTCAGGAAGCACATAGATCCCGAGCCAAAATAGACTCTGCGCCCACATTCAGACAAGTCATGTGGCCAAATAAGAATCAGCCAGGAGACATGTTGGAGTCCCAGTGGCCCCCGGATCTAAATGAGCTGACCACATTGTACCTAGACTCCACATCAGTCAAAAAGATATACGCCACTTCCTCCATGCACACATGCTCAGAGAGAAAGAGAGAAGGAGAAACACTGCCGACTTCATCAGTCAAACCCTGTGGCTGATGAACTTCTATCGTCTCCAAAGTTGATAACAAGCCTCTTATGCTTGGCGGCCAATCAAGCTCAAAGGACTAAGAGATAGTGGTGGAAAACAAGAAGTCTGCCCGTGGATGTGGAGATGTGTTTCTCCCTCTCCTTCCTCCTCGTTTTCAATTTTCCTTATCTTCCTCTCTCCACAGGGGGAGGTGGAGGGAGGCCTAATAGCTTGTGAGGAGGAGGAGGAGGGTGGGGTTATGCCTTCCCTCTCTCCAGAGTCTTTTTACATACCAGTCATTCACTTTAACTGGAAAGAGAGAAAAACAGAAATGTCCAGATTTATCTTCTAGGGTCACAAAGCTTTAACGTTCCCCTGAATTACAGACATAGAAAAAATAAATAAATAAAAGAAATAGAAAGAGATGATCTGTCCCAGATGTTGGCTACATCTTTGATGTCCTTGCCATCCCATTAAACCGAAATAAACAAGTGGACACTGCTGCAGCTCTGTTAAGCGGATTTCATCGGCCCCTTCAAACACGATCCACTTGATACAAAAATAAAACCCAAAGTATTTTCTTTGACTAGACAATTTGGTGAAAATCTACCTGTCATTTGTAATCTTCGGCATCAATTGCGGCCTGGAACATTTATGTTTGAAATTTTCTGTTCTTTCACAACTTTTCCTGAAGTTCCGAAATGCTCCCCTTTACCCAAGTGGTCACAACCCTGCTGGACCCATTCCGTGACGATGATATAATGTTGGGAAGCTGAGAACTCTGAAAAAAGCCAAGATAAGAAGAGCATGAATGACTCAAACAGCGGAGGAGACGAAAAGATCTGCGGCCTTGCTGAGCAATGCCTCAAGATAAATGGTAATTACATGCTCACATTGACAAAGATAGTGTTCTGATAGTTCACAGGCTTAAATGTTATAGGCCAGGATGAATTTGTACATAACACAAATGAGAGGTGTGGCTGTAAATTAGTTTTGCTTTATCATCAGAAATGAGGTCACAGCTGTGGGAAAAATGCTTCATCATTTATTAGAGATGAAGAAGGCCCACTGATCCCAGACAAACTTTTGCTAGCCAAGAGATATTTTTATTCTCTTAATAAGACGTTCCTTTTTAAACAAAGGAATCAATTTTAAACAACTGAATTTAAACATTTTAGGAACAATAAGGATATCTTATTCCTTGAAAGATGGAACAGTAGAACATTGTGATTTATTGTAGCAGAAGAAGGCATCTCCTCTTTGCTGCGATTAAAACTCCCACCACTGTCAACACCTGATAGCAACATGCTTTACTGCTTGATTAGGGTTAGTTTTGTGAGAATGTGGGGATAAACCTAAGGCTTATGGAGCATATCAAACACCTTTGTGGTTTATATGTTGCTTTTTACACAGAATCCAAATGTGAAGAAAGTTTTTTAAACAATTCAATTTTGTAAAACATAAAACTTTGACCCAATTATGATTTTTTATATTACGCACACTCACTGGCCTTTTTATAAGGTACATATTGAGAGGAGGGATGCTGCCTTTGCTCTGAGGGATGTATAAATGCCCTGCGTCATAGATCAAACAATGCGTCGGAAGTATTGTTGTAGCAGCCTGTTAATCACTCATTCAGCAGCAAGGAGACACCTAAAACATGCAGGACAGGGGGCCTTGAGGACCAATGATGGAGACTTCAGATCTAAATGCTGGAGCTCAAATAAAGAATAAATTGGGCAGGCATAGGTTTTCTAATCTATTGCCTTTCCAAATTTAGTGAGATTATCCAAGTTGTAGCCTCTCTTGTTTTTAGTCGACCTAAGTTACCCCTAGTCTCCTGCTCCTGTAGTTCAGCCTGTCAGGCACCAACATCCATGTCATATTCAATAATCTAAATTCCAATGCTTCCTCTTTCTAATACTCAGTTGAACTTTACCAAGTTTTTTTCACCATGTTTTGATGTCTTAATGTATTGAGATTCTGAGATGTGATTTTCTGGTAATACATTAAAATGGTTATTTAAGTGTTAATAACAACAATATGATGGGGTTTCATAAGTACAGTTTTGGTATCCCTGCAACATATTTGTACCTACTAAATTAATCCCAAAGCGTGTTGCTGTTGTTTAATTTAGACCATGATATATCTGTATCATTTGATCATTTGATCAAGCTTCTAACATGTGCGGAAACCTTCATTTCAGTATGATGCTTAAAAAAATGTCTTCACTGTTTTATAGGGATCTACCAAAACATTTTTACGCTCTCAAAAAGCATTTTCCTTCATCTTTAAGTTAAAATATTGCTTTAAACGATTGCAGTGTGGACTCTCTTAAGTGCAGAATTATGTCTCACAGGTCATCTGGGAAGCAAATTTCACAGCTAGAAATGTCCATAGATCACCCTCTACAATGACATCCAGGGTCTCACAGCTACTATACACTACTGTATTCTACTGAGTTCTGACCAAAACCAGGAAATATGAGCACATTACTCCAGTGCTCAAGTCTCTGCACTGGGTTCCTGTCACTCAAAGAATAGACTTTAAAACAGCCTTGCCCCAAAGTACATATCTGACATGTTAGAGCCATATGAACCAGCCAGGACTCTGAGAACCTCAGGTAGTGGCCTCCTGCTAATGCCCAGAGTCAGGACAAAACAAGGGGAGGCTTCATTCCAGTTTTCTGCTCCTAAAATCTGGAACAGTCTTCCTGAAGAGGTGAGATCGGTTTCAAGTCTGCCGTTTTTTAAATCCAGGCTGAAAACAGCCTTATTTATTTGTGCATATAGCGAATGAGAATATTATTACTATTATTATTATTATTATTTAATTTTAATTTTATTTCTTTTAAATTGAAAACTGATTTTATTGTATCATTTTCTGATCTTTTTTCCTATGTAAAGCACTTTGAATTGTCTTGTACACGAAAATGTGCTATACAAATAAACTTGCCTTGCCTTGCCTTGCCTTGCCTTACTGTAAGTGAAGAAAACTCTCTAGTTTAAAAAAAAATCTAATTTAATAAGACTGTTACATGTTTGCTCCCTGTTTTTTTCACACAACTCTTTTTATTGTAACTCCTCGTCCTTCTCCTTGTCTGTCCACACCATGTCTCCTATCTGTTTCATAATAACTTTCTCTATATCATCCCATTTAGGCTATTTATCATGTAAACTATTTTCTTGCAAACTACCTTTCCCGGAATCTGGATGGAAAATTACATTTCTCTTCCTTTGCATTATTTGCGTGCACGTATGATGAGTCATAAACATTACTACTGTGTTTTAAAAGTATAAAAAACAAAACCGTATTAATATTTTCTATTACTTTTATCTCCCAAAGGGAGAAAAAAGACAAATAAAAGTTGATGTTTTCTAAATAAAAAAATATAGGATTGACGAAGGCAGGTAACATAAAGGTTTTATTTGAAAAATATTGTTTCAAAGTCCAGCAGCTGTGTGGAGAAATAAATAAAAAAGAACTAGAACAAAAAACTAACAGTGGTCATATGGTGACTATCAGTTGCACACATTTCTGTTCACTCAGCATTCAATTGATATGATGCCATATTTGAATTTTTTTTTTACATTTTAGTTTAGGTGTTTCAATACAAGACATAACAAACCAATTTATTCATCAGGGAAATGAATGGCACTCCTGGGCTGACTTTTTTGCAAATCATTTCTGTTTTTAACCATCTCATCTTAGAATACATGTCTTGGTAGGTCCACTCCTGGAAAGATTTAAAGAAAAATTAAACCTTTCCCACTTGTGAAAATCGTTTCTTTGGTTATGGTCTTAAAACCGGAAAGATAAGATAAGATTCAAGATTCAAGATGCATTTTATTTTCATTCATATCACATTATGAAGGACACCATAAGCTCGAAGATAACATAAAATAAGATAAGATAAGATAAGATAAGATAAGATAAGATGAAAAAAAAATCTAAATCAAATACTTTATTTGTCACATACATGGTCATACACAGTACAACTTGCAGTGAAACGCTTTGTTGTGACTGCTCCGTCACACTAATTAACTAAAATAGAAATTATGTAAAAATAGGTAAAAATATGTAATATCAAAAAGAATGTATTTAAAATAGAAAATAGAAATATAAGAAATATAAGAAAATTAACAATGTATTTAAAAGAACTAGTTAAAGTAAAGTAAACATTGTAGAATGTCCACTATAATTTTTAAATGGCATTTTAAGTGAAAAGTGACAATCTAGTGCAACATGATGCTACATAGGCTGTAGATGTCATAATGTAAGCCCCATCCATACATATACATATATATACATATGTCAGTGTGCATGCATATAATTATATACACATACCAATGTCCACATATATACACATACATATACATATCAATTGGACGTTGCTGTAGATCAGTCCACTAAGATAAGATAAGATGAGAAAAGATATGAGATGAGATGAAATGAGATACTCTACTGTCAGTTCATAAAATGCACAAAACACTAAGTTAAGTACATAAACCTAAGCAAACAGTCACCCCCTCCCCTCCCCCCCCAAAAAATAAAATAAAAATAAAAATAAAAATAAAACAACAAAAAACATTATTATATAATAATCATACTCAAAAAACGGTTAAGGAACATAACTGTTTTTGAAGCATTTTATTTCAGTGAAAGTGATACTTGATGTTTCATACCTGATAGCCACAACCGACACAATTGGGCAAGAGGGTGAGGAAAATAGAGCTGTGGCTTTCTCATGCATGGATGAATAAGGAGATAGAACTGTTTTAACACCCTTTTTTAATTAGGCTGACTTAACCTTCAAGGTTTTTTTTTTACTGCCATAAAAAAAATGTATTACCTAAAGTAGAGGTTTAGGTGTATTATGTATCTTTATGGGCTCTGAAATAAAGTTATACACAACTGTATTGATAATTAGTAGCTAGCTTTACTTTCTGGTCTTTTTATGATTTTTGGCTTACTGTAATATGAAGACCTGGAGGGCTCTCTTTTGGCCTCCTTCCCAGACTCAGCTATTTTGTTTTACTAACATCCTAGGAGACAATGAAAGTAGGCTGGGTTGTTGAAATCCTGCACACAAACTACCAAAGCCGCATTGTCGGAATAAATATTATTTTAAAAAAACCCAACAATAACAAAAACAAGAGATGAAGCATTTGTCTAGGACCAGGCAATCTGAGAAAGTGTCTGACACTCAGAAACTCTAATCATCTGAAATTTGGGCTAGAACAGCAATCTATATAAAAAAGTTTATTGAGACATACTAAATAATGATGCCCAAACCTACTAGATGGATATTAGTCTGGAACTGTGTCAGAGGATGTTGCAAAAAACTCACAAGTAAAGGGACTATGGCTGGATCTCGGTCAATATATTGAAGAAGTGTACAGCGTAGGCAGAGACAGCAGATGAGTCAGGTGACAATTGGGAGTCAGAGTACAAAAACAAGGTCAGGAAAGTAAAGGCAGATTCCCGCTGACAGGTACAGTGGGCGAGGTAAGAGGCAGGAGTCAAGAAACAGGGTCGTTGTCCAGATAACAGACATTGGTGAGGTGTCCGAAGACGACAAGTTGACCCCGGGAAATCAGTCAGACCAGAATGTGTTCATGACCTTGAAAATCGTGAAAGAAAAAGTGGATATCTACTTACAATTTTTTTTTTTCAAAAACCTATACGATCTGCCTGCCAAAGAACAGTACAAAATGTAGGTTAACAGGTGCAACACATGATCCGGATTGTGCTATGGAGTTACTGCGTGCAGGTGGCGCAGATTAGCTTGATCATGCAACAGATGAGCAGACTAGGAACAAAGAGCAGGCAGACACACCAAAATCATGATGAAGTCTTGTTAATACAAACACACTGTGGTTCATCTTTCTAAAATTCTCAAACACAATACCGACACAGATGGCCATACATCTGAGTCAGCACTTTGGTAACTGCTTTTATTTAGATTACACAATGTCCTAAAAAACTGGTATTACTAAAGTTTCTTCTTTAAGGCCCTGGCCAATTTCTTGACAATTTTGTTAAAACCCACTGATATGCTCCAGGCCTGTTGATTGGTTATTTAGTACATTTAATTAGCTGTAGCTTGCTCTCTAATCCTCATAAAGCTGTTGAAATTAGTTAATCCTTTACATATATAAATTCTTAATTTTTAAAATATTAACGATAACTGTATCTGACACCTGGTTACGTTTTTAATATGTGTGGCCTTTAAAATTGAGCAGCATGACTACATTAAGTGCTGTTATTCAGGATTCATTAATCCCAGAGCTGCTCAGTCAATTGGTGGTAAAAACCAAAACCAATAAGCAGTGAAGAGTTCAGGAGTCAAATAGTTTCTCAGCATCATAAGAGGAGAAATAAAAGTGAAGTACACTGTTAAGAGTGTGTGTCGAAAGGAGAAACACACACACCCCTCCATCACCCTCGTCTTTCCTCCCTCCTCCTCTCCCCTTGATGGTTCTCTAATGTTGCCCCTGCAGGGCAGATAAGGCCGAGCCTAATTGTCAGCAGACGCCATGTCTGTCACTGTTCTCTCATGCACACAACCACACACACTGAAGGAGGAATGTATGGATTAATATATTAGTCCATCAATTACAGTGCAGTGCGCCCTCCAAACTAGACCATAATCAGATAGCTCAAGCCAATGTAGTTGCAAATGCCCTCAAGATGCACTTAGAAAGGACTGTGGTTTGATTGTCTGACCAATGACTGAATTAGCTGTGAGCACTAAATGCCCTGTCTTGCATTTGGGAAGCCAAGATATAGCCAAGATATATTTCCAATGTTGTAGATTATAAATACCTCATTTTACAGCAGGGGAAAAAACTTTTGTTTACAATATACATTTTTAGGAGATATATATTTGAAGGACGTCTTTGATGTAAAATTCACATCAGATAACCAAAACCTGTACATACAAGTACATCGAAAAGATTTATAATTTTGTACAGTTTACAAACCAATCCTGTTCTAAGTTAAAGTCAGTTGTTTTTGTTTAAATTACATTTAAATACTTTTTAATCCAACAAAATGCATCACATACTATTTTGATACATTACCAGCCCTATTGTGGAAATACACGCATTCTTAATCATCTGATAATAATCCAAAGGTGGTAAAGAAACGATTTTTGTATAAACCAGCCCCTGCCATGTCCTTCTTATTAGAGTTGTTGGTGAGCCAAGACCTTCAATTAGCATGTACAATTTCACCTTGACAAAAGTAAGTACTGCATTCCTTTATACATCTAACAGCAATGAACATTACATTTTAATTCTCAAAAACTAGGACAATGTGGTTTGGTCAGATAAGATTCAAACTCTTTAAAAGTGAAAATGCCACGTGACATCATGGAGAAGCTGTCTTTCAGCATATAATGCAAGTACATGCTTTAGAGCTATAGGAATTAAAACAGGATTAATGAACCAGAAGATACTACATAAGAAACTGTACATAGAAAGAGTTTGTATTTAAATACAAAGATTACAACATTAAGCCTAAGAAACGCAGTTGGTTTCAGAGCAGGAAAATAAAACTGCTAGAATGATCTACCAAGTCATTTCGTTGGAATACAATTAACAATCTATGTGGAGAATTAACATTCAAACTAAGACCCATAATAATTTTTAATATTTAAACACAGTTTTTGAAGAAAGAGTCTAAATCAAACCTAAATAGTGCATGATATTAGGTTCCTCATATAGAAGGCATCGACTAATGAAGCTTTTCCGCTAAGAATGAACAATACCCACACAGAGGACCATAACTGTGTGCCCCAGTGATGCCGATGCTGTGCTGCAGGACTGCTTTGGCTGCACAGACTGGCAGGTCTTCAGAGAGGCTGCCGAGTACGAGGGGGAGCTGGACCTGGAGGACTACACATCTGCTGTTCTGGGGTATATCTGCAAGTGTGTGGAGGATGTCACCACCACCAAGACTGTGACTTGCCACCCGAACCAGAAACCCTGGCTGAATGCAGAGGTACGTTCTCTGCTGAAAGCCAGGGATGCTGCGTTTAGGTCTGGTGACTCACAAGAGCTCAGGAGGGCAAGAAGACAGCTGACTGAAGGAGTTAAGAGGGCAAAAGCTGCATATGCTCAGAACATCCAGGGACACTTTTCCTCCCAGGATCCACAGAGCATGTGGAAGGGCATCAAGTGCATTAAAGACTATAAATCTAAAGCTGCACAATGCCCCAAAGACCCCTCCCTGCCTGAGGCTCTCAACCAATTCTACGCCCGGTTTGAGAACCCTGACACCCTCCCCAGCACCAGTATCACGACTTCACCAAGAGAAGAGCCCCTAAGTTGTACTCCAGCAGAAGTAAGGAGGACGCTGAGGAGGATCAACCACCGAAAAGCTGCTGGCCCAGACAACATCCCCGGACAGGTGCTGAGAGAGTGCGCGGACCAGCTCTCAGACGTGCTGGCGGACATCTTCAACGGCTCCCTCATCCAGGCAGCTGTCCCCACCTCCATGAAGACCGCCACCATCATCCCGGTCCCAACTCACATATGACTGCTCGCCTATCCATCCAGGCTGTCATATTGTGAAGTTTGCGGACGACACAGCAGTGGTTGGATGCATCACAAACAGTGATGAGTCCAGCTACAGGCAGGAGGTGGAACACCTGGAGGGTTGGTGCAGAGATAACAACCTCTGCATTAATGTAAAGAAAACCAAGGAGATGATTGTGGACTTCAGAA
>JAVLVB010000054.1:1438185-1454887 GCA_032876305.1 Orestias chungarensis
ATATGACTGCTCGCCTATCCATCCAGGCTGTCATATTGTGAAGTTTGCGGACGACACAGCAGTGGTTGGATGCATCACAAACAGTGATGAGTCCAGCTACAGGCAGGAGGTGGAACACCTGGAGGGTTGGTGCAGAGATAACAACCTCTGCATTAATGTAAAGAAAACCAAGGAGATGATTGTGGACTTCAGAAGGGGCAAGCATGCGGTGGATGTGGTCAACAGCTACAGGTACTTGGGTGTGCACCTGAGTAACAACCTCACCTGGAGCAACAACACTTCCACTCTGGTCAGGAAGGCGCACCAGCGGCTCTACTTCCTAAGGAGGTTGAGAAGAGCTGGATTCAGGAGCTCAGTTCTCACCTCCTTCTACAGATGTGTGGTGGAGAGCGTCTTGTGCTCCAGCATCAACCTGTGGCATGGAAGCTGCTCTGCTGCAGACAGGAAAGCTCTGCAGAGGGTGGTGAAGGCTACACAGAGGACTGTTGGAGTCATCCTCCCCAGCACCACAGACATTTACAACTCCAGATGCAGGAAGAGGGCCTCCGGCATCACGAAGGATCCCACCCACCCAGCCCACTCACTTTTTGTCCCGCTTCCCTCAGGCAGGAGGCTGCGGAGCATAAAGTGCAAAACCACCAGACTTCATTCCTGAAGCTGTGAGATTCTCAAACACACGCAAGGACAATAACAAATGAAAAAAAAACTTTCTCATTTAACCGGCACTGTTCACTTTAATATCACACTTTAAAATTTCCCTTTAAAATGTCACTTTAATATGTCACTTTATTAACCATCCATCCTGCTACAGCAAATTTTGTACTTCTCATTGCTGCTATGTCCGAAGTCCCATATTGTAGATTTTGTGTAGTCAAAATCCTATTCTCTTATATTTCTTTATATTTTATTATATTATTCTTATTTTGTAGCTATTTTAAAATTGCTCTCAGGGTGTAAACTGGACCGTAGGATTAAAATTTCGTCCCACCTCATGTACAGCATGTAATGTGAGGACAAATAAAATTCCTTGATTCCTTGATTCCTTGATATTTATTTCTTAAATGTGTTAGTAAATCTACTTTATTATATATAACTGTTGACAGATCTGTTTGGACAACTTTGTAGCTGTGTATTATTTGGGTACCTACCAAAATCAGGTGTAAATTAAAAATTTGAAATATAGTTTCTGATCAAATTGTTTGCATATAAAATACTTATGTTTCTGTTGTGTTCATCCAACTACATTTAAATGATTCATACTGCTGGCAAATCAAGATTTAAAGCGATCTTTCTGTTGAGCAGGAGTACTACACATGTTTTAAAGAACTCTGACAAGTAGTTGAAAGTTAGTATGAGCACAAAGCAGTAAAACTAGGGTTTGAATATGGAGGAAAACAACTGTCCTCCAATAAACAACTATACGATAGGATTTTATTTTGCCATGACCCATCAACCACTAAGGAGTAACTCTGTGCTGATCAAGAAATTGCCTGAACACCAGCATTACTGTCATACTAAACTAAGTTGTGCATCTACATGGATTAAGAAATCCCTATAATGTATTTTGATGCTAAGTGATTTATAAAGTAAGTACTTTAAAGCCTATTTTTTAGCTCAAGGGAGCCAGTTTAATGACTTTAGAACAGGCATGATGCGAATACAACCCAATCAAATGAATGAATTATCTCTACAAGCCTAGCATTGGGTTTGGAAAAGGTAATTCAGGTATGTTGGAGAAAGGTTGTATCTAAAACCTGCGGACAGAAGTATTTTGAAAAAAACATTGAAAAGGTTTGTTGTAAAAATACGTGACCCTAGATAAGAAAGTTTAAACTAAAAATATTTTACAAAAGTAGCTATTTGAGGTATTCTCTAGACTTTGCCTAAATGATTTGACCTAGATCTGGCTTTTTTCAAACCCCAGTGCCTTCTTTCCAAAGGTTTGAAGAACAGTTTTCCCTTAATAAGCTAAAGGTGTTCAATGAAAATGATGTGAAAAAAAATCAAATGAAAGAGGAGGCAATGTGAGAAAACAAAAAAAAATGGGACAAAATAAGCTATAAAATGACTCAGACATAGTGGGGAATGTTAGAAGAGGAACATAAAATGGTGAAGGTTTAGAACACGTGGAGGAAATTTCATTTATTTACTTTCTGGCCTGGAACATAAACTAATCATAAGTCACCCAGCAGGGGCCTTTGGATCTCCTTCCAGCCATGTTACAGTAAAGGATTATGGCTCATTAAAAAGAGGAACTGAATAAAAACAACTTGTTGCAGTGAAACAAAGAGGCGGCTGCCAAGACACAATGTAGCAGCCAAACTAAAACTCCGTGTACTTCCGTGAGAGACTTTTCAAATACACCAACTTGTCTTAGGTCTTCCAGGCAGTCAGCCAAGCCCTCATCCCATGATTTCTTTAAGCAACTGTCCCAGTCTTGTGGCTTGTAAACGTCAGCTGTGTTGTGGTAGTGGCCGGGATGGATGGATGGGGTTAAATCCTCCAGACATTGAACCTGATGTGGAGACATTTTTCTCCTCAGCTTCACCTTGTGCTGAAAAGTAAATGTTTAAGTGAGCACCGATAAACACCCTTAAATCATCATTGTGAGCCGTGAGTGCTCACCTTATGGGGGAATTTTGGGAAATAAAAGCTGTCCCTTGGCTTTGTCTCAAGGAGTCAGTCGGTTTAAGGTCAGCACTGGCAATCTCTCGGCTGCTGTCCCTGTCACAGTCTCTGATCATATCACAGTCATCTTTCAGCCTTAATCCTGCTGCTGGTGAAAGAGCTGTAAAATATTTGAAACTAAGGTACGTGTGGGAAACCTTATCTTGTCCAGTGCATAACAAAAAGGTCTTTGCCCTGGATGTAAGCATAGTTCAGTTTATTTTAGAAAAAAAAACTTTTTAATACTATGTTCACCCAAGCTTTTGTCAGTGTTTTTACAAAACTCAAACAAATCATTAGTGTGATCACAGTTTTCTTGTAGGGCCGGATCTGTGTGACCGGGAGGTTACAATCCACGGTTTTAGCGAGATAGATTGACACTGAGAAGGCGGGTTGTCCTATTTCATTCCCACAAACATGGAGCCTGACCTGACGGTCACAGGACCCATGATGTTAAATTAAAGAATGAATGTGTTGCCTGTCCATGCATTCTGTTTATGACACTGCTAGAAAGACACAACTATTAAACCAACATTTTATAATCACATTTCTGTTCCTTTGAATAAAATTAGCTTCCCCAAAAGGAAGATTTGAAAAAAAAAAGATGTTTAGAAAAAAAAGCGCTTAAAATAAGTCAGTTTAGCCCAGTTTAATTATTAAGAACATAAATTTAAATGCTAAACGCACTTATATAACAGTTTAGGTTACCCAGAAGGATCTCCAGCCCTTTACACAAGTCGTTCTCATGCTAATGCTAACAAGCTACAGCTGTCCTAACAGAAGCAAGGCTGTCCTACAATGAGTGCCACCATGCCCTCCAACTACTACTACCAGGCAAGACGAGTGAAGTGTCTTGCCAAACACAGATCAGGGATTCAAACCAGCAACACACCAGTTACAGGATGAACCCCTGAGCTGCCTTTGCAATATGTTTATATTGTTTTTCATATGCAAAGGAAAACAGCATAAAAGCTTCACTACCACTGAAGTAAAAGTAAAGCATCAAAATAATGATTTCATTTTTTAATCTGAGTATTTTTCATTTCATTGCTGTCAAGCATCTTAAATCTCATAATTCTATATGGAGTAAAATGTCTAAAAATTTTGAAAGGTATTAAAAAAATATATGTACTTGGAAATAGTTCAATTCCTCCAGAACGTCTGCAACGATCTACCTCCAACACACTTTAGATGTTTTTTTTCATATCTTTTGTTCACATGCTTCAGGTCCAACACAACTAAAAAGTGTGAAAACAACAAAACCTGTTTAAATACATTAAAAATGTGTCTTATCAAAAGATTCTAATGCACAAATAGACTCACAAAAATATTTTCCCCAAATCCTTTTTTGTCACATTAGTAGTTTGCACTAGTATGAACCACTACAAAACATTTTTGATTCTAAAAATTGATCCCCGAGTTACAGAATATGTAGAAAAAACTTTCAAATGAACAAACTTGATTGGTAAATGCATGATAAAACCCATCCAGCTACAGGTCTTTAGTCATGAAGTGTGGATTATAAGCAACATAACAAGATCCTGTTTATAAGTGGACAAGATTTGTTTCCTCAACAACATAATAATGCTAGCCTGAAGACACCTGAGAACCCCCCCCCCCCCCTAATATATGGATGGATGGATTTCTTACCATAAGTTCACAAATGAGTACAATTGTGGAAATACTGCTACAGCAACTGTTGGGAGTGTAGTAACACAATGATACAGAAATATACAGGTATTAAATGAAAGTGCCACAAGATTGACCAATGAATAACTCCCTTACTTCAAATCTTTGTTTACATAGATTCTTAAAACAAATTAAGCAGTTCCAGTCTGAAATGCAATAAATAGAATTATATCTTTAACGGTTTTCCTACATACATTATAGTACACAATTTAATTCTAATTTTCTAATTTCATATGTAGCTTTGTTCTGAATAATTATGTGGTTAGTTTTCCCTCATCTACACTCCAAATTATACATCAGTTCAAGGCTAAAGCTGATAACTATACAAAAGTTTGTTTTAAATTGATATAAATTAACAACAACAAGAAATATGCTCATTCTAAAATAATCCATTAGAATATTTTAGTTGTTTTAAAGGTAGTAGGAATGAATAATATTTTAGTTAGAAACATCCTCATTTGTACAAAAATATATATTATTTCATGCCTTTACAACTGATTCACAGTGTTATTATAAAGATTATTATTGTTTGGTAAATGTTATTAATATTTATTTTTCTTAAAAATAACTAGCCACTAAAGCTAAGGGATCCTATGGTTTATTGTAGTTTCTGGACCAAGCTTGTGATTTTAGAAGGTAGAGGACATTTGTTTTGCCATATAATTAAAGTCTGCTTTTTCTGATCAACTTTACTTCATATACATTTTGGAAATTTTTCACAATTTATTTTTCTGTCCTTTTTTTATTTAGTTCACTGGCTAAAACCAAGCAACCCCCTCCTAACCACTGCACTCCCATCCACCCCATCTCCCCCTCAGTATCTCTGAGCTCCCAGGAAGCTGCTGGGTTTGGCTGGAGCCAGAGTTCTGCCCCATCCATCATCCTTATCAGTGAGAGTCTGGCTGCACTGAGAAGAGTTGAAGAAAAAAAAGGAGAAAAAGAAACAACAGAAAGATGGAAAATGTTGTTTGTTTTTTCAATAAGAGAGAAAGTAAGTGAAAGAATTATGCAATGTTTAAATGTATTACACAAAGACCTGATGCATTCAAAGAAGGGGGGTGCCCTTCAATGATAAATCCGGATCAAATAAAAAACAGCCACATCAAAGCCTCCTATTTAGTCTTTTTGGATAGTTTCAGGGGGTGTTTGGTAGTGGATGGCTGGGTTTGGGTAGTGATGATGCTGATGAGGGCGCTATGCAGTTACAGTGGCTCATCAAAGCCTCGGCTGCAGTCTGACCCCGGACCAGCCAAAATCCAGAACATCTTTTTACAACTCTGCTTCAAATAAACAAGACACAGCGAGCCGTGCAAAGATGGAGTAGAGGAATGTCCAGAGAGAGCGCTTTGGTCCAGATAAAGTGTTTATGGTGGGAGCAGACGGATAAAGAGCCATAACTGTCAGGGTACGCAGATTGGAAACACTTTCACTACTACAGCACAGGCAGGGGATGAGGATGTGTTCTCCTGGTCCTTTCTGGTGTCCACTGGACTGTAACTGACTCAAACCAGGTTACAAATTTGGATCTTTCCTACCAATGTTTATTAGTTTCAAACAGATGCGAAATAATGAGAAATTTGTTAGGATTAATTATAAAACTATTAATGTGTTACATATGCTTCTTTCCTAAAATGAAGAAACACAAATATTATTGTAATTGTATTGGACATTTTTAGAAATGATCTAAGCCACCTTTACATATTTTATGCAATATTTATTTATGTAACTTTATTTCTTTCTTTATTCATTCAATATATCTTATTAACAAAAACGCTATCCAGACCTACCTCAGTACATTTTAAAATCAATGACTATCTTATTGTATTTTACAATGTTTCTTGATATGAAAATAATTGTCACACAATTATTAGATATGTCTGATAATAATTTTAAAAACTTTTGTTTACCCAATTCTACATGTGTAGCTCCTTTTAAACAATGATGCCAGGATCCCCTTTTTTGTTTTTTTACATCTAAAACTATTTTGGCAAATAAAATGAAAATATATATATATATGGATTTTTCTTTTTCTAATTTATGTATTATTTTCCACAGTTATATTTAAATAGTAGAAATTAATAATTAAAAAAGGAACTAACTTCAGTACATAAGGTACAACTGATCCTTTTGTAAATTTTAAGTCTTTGAATGTGCTACATGTTTGTGATTTCATTTGAATTAAATGTTTTTTTTTTCATTGTTATGTAAAAGCTTTATTTTTAATATATCTTAAGGCTTGATTTGTGGATTTTTTGTTGCATAATTATTCATATTTTTTTTTGTGGATAAACTCTAACACAGTATTATTTCACCAGCATCTGGAGTTACAAATCTAATGTTATTAATATAATATTAAATCTAATATTAAAAATATGATGGGGGGATTTTTAAAGTTGAAAGACCCACAATCATTAAGGTTATCAGTTTAAATGACTAAATTAAAAAAGATTCTGTAAACTGATAGAAAACAGACACACAGGACAGACATTAACCTCACTGTTATTTGCTGCCACAAAACAAATCCAATTCTTACAATAAACTAGGCATAAATAAAAGATGCAACATGTACACAACAACCTTTCTCTCTAACTCTAGGACAGGTAAATATAATATTTTCCTCTTAATGTGTTTTCTTCTACAGTGAGCTTCAGTCCATGGTTTAGTTTTTCTGTGCTAGCAGCCTGTTTTTTGTTTTGTTTTGTTTTTTAAGAAAATGACTCTAATAAAAAAGGAAAAGTATGAATTCTAAAATCTTTTATCTTATAGGATTATTTGTTTTATCTGAACACAGAGGAAAATGGTAAAATTAGTGATGGCTTCATCAACCAATTTCTCAAAGCCAGAAGGGGAACACAAGCACATTTATCTTGATGTTTGGAAAGCAACACAAGCAATCCATCCCTGTGAAGATGAATGGGCTTCTTTGGAGCTGGAAACGTAATAATAGCGGCTCTGTAAAAGTGGATAGTTGTATTAGAGAGCCATGAGGCCATTGTTTGTCAGCCAGGGCACCACAGCATCATTACTGTGTCGATCGGCCTCTGATAACATTAAAGCAAAGCTTCCTTTGTTTGGTGGTGGTCTGCTGTCCACCACTGTAACTGGTTTTGGCGTGATCCAGACCAGGAGCAGCTTTGAAGCCGAAGCACGTCGCAGTACCAGGAGCAGAGGCTCAACTGATGTGACCGAGTGCTGCAGCTGACACAACTGGCGTAAGCTTTTTGAACTGGAGGCGCTGGTTGCAGCATGATACAATTAAAGACACATCCCAACGTGGGACATGTGGTTCTTCAACCCCTCCAGAGATAATGCAACACATGCCCGTTCTCACCTATCAGGCCCGATGTGACATTACTGATGGATCCTGCTTTTTACGAGCAAACGACACAAAAACAAATCTAAAGTTAGACAAGTTGTAACATCACATAAATATAACTAATCAGTTACTCTATATTAGACTCAGGTATAGGTGTTTTTATGCATGGTGTTGCCCTGTGAGGGACTGCTGACCTTTCCAGGGTGTAACCACCCTCTGACCCAATGAAGATAGAAAGATGTTTTTTTTTTATTTGTTTAAAAGAAAAGAGGCTTAATACATTGAATATAGAACTGTGTGGCAAATTATGATTGTATGAAATGAGCTTCAAAATGCACATATTAAGTCTACATATATTTAAAGTCTGATTAAAGTTCTTAGTGACATTAAGGCAGTTTTCATTTCACCGTGGTCACTTCTGATAAAGAAATGTCTCGTATAGCATGAAAAGATTTAACAACTACTGTATATCAAACCATTACATGTTCTCATCGACACATTTATTTTCATTTTCAATCCAAGATTTGTATTTCTGTTTAGGAGAAATTATTTTCTGGTTGCTTAGATTAAAATATTATAAGGTCTGATTAAACATTTGCTTTTGCTGGAATTAGTCCCATTGCCAAGACCACCCAAGCTGGCATATGGTATATAAATGACTCTGTTCATCACAATTTTACTTAAAAAAAAAAAGAAACAGAGGAAGAGCAGAGAAGCAAGCCATTTGGCAGAAACTTAAAAAACAATTACTAAACCATCTTTAGAGCACAAACAACCATGTGGCTGCAAGTCTTTATGCGCTCAATACAAACAGCCAAAACAACAGAAGTTTACTTCTAATCTAAATTGGCTTTAAGTTTGGGACAAAGATCTTTTTGATGGAAATGATTAAGCAACTAAAAACTTCAGTGGGTTTCACATTCTACAAAAGAGATTCTTATCCACATGGGTTTCGCTTTTTACAGACCTGATCTATCCAATGTTTGGTTAAATTTAGCTCATTAAGATGTGGAGAAAAATCATATTTTCAGTACTCATCACAGACAGACTTGGCCATCACTGTTAAAAGACATTTTAGTTGCTGGCCTGGCATAGATTTGTTAACCACGTTGCCTGAACATTTAACAGCAATGATATCAGGACCGTTTAAAAATGTGTTCCTTTTTCGTTAAAACTAATTTTGATGTTGTTTGGGATCATTGTCCATTTGTGCAACACAACTGTCATTCAACTTACAAAAGATGCTGAGGTGCAGTGTTCTTCAGTTGTGTTGCCAGTGATCCTGCTGCTTAATCTATGACAACATTAATGAGGAAAGTGGAGTACTGGCAATATTTTTAAACTTTAAAACAAACAAGCACATGATTAAAACTTAGAAAAAATCTGGTTTTCCTACAAAAAAATGAGCTCCAAATTTTTATTCATGTAAATAGATCAAGCAGACAGTGATATTACCATCATAATGGAGTTACAACAGTTGTATTACAATATGCTGTTACTATGAACACCCAAAAACTCATTATGTAAATGTTGAGTAAAGTCTAAAACTTATATCTATAACAGACCTCGCCGACAGCCTGAAAGGCCGTTTCATGTTCTTTCTTGTTTTTGTCTTCAAAGCTAACGTTTCAACCAGTGTCAAGAGCCTCTGCAATGTATTTTCCTTTGACGCTTGATCGTGCTATGAGAGGAAAATGACTTCAAAAAATCATTTTACTCTCATACTTTATTTGTATATTGGTGATAAAACTTCAAACAAATTAAAATTATAAGAGAATCTTGCCTTTCCATTCTGAAGAGGACGTACTCATATGCATTTCTGGTTTTTGTATAAAGATTAAATATTATGTCAAATAACGAACAGCATTCTGGGGTTTCAATTTGGAAATAGTGAGACTACTTTTTACCCCTAACTGTTAATGATGTGATAGAAATGTTGACAGGATGGGCTAGGAATCTTTTAGTTGTTAATAAATCATTAATTATGTCCTGGTATTTTCAGTATGACTTAACAGCTTGGACCTTTTTCAAATCCTGTATTTGCAGTCAGAACAATAATTAAATAGTTAAAAATAACTGGAACATTCACAAACAAGACACGATCTGTAGAAGGTAGTTGTTCCCAAAGCACACAACGAGAAGGGTGGTAATTGAGTTGGAAAACTGAATAAAGCTCGGTATTAGAGAACTGAAACAAAATGTTTGTGATCATAAGATTCTTCACTACAGGTTAGAGAGACATTAGTACGACCATCGAAAAAATAAATATTTTGAGTTTGCTTCAAGAACATGCTGGTGGGAATGAGGAGATCTTCAAAGTATTATACTCACCAACTCACTACATTATGAGACTCACTCTTCCTCTTCGTCACTTTTCAACATACCCAACATCAGATCTGCCTCCAGATGGTTGCCCCTACGTCCAGGTGAGGGAACATTGATTTCATATAGATATTACTCATCACTGGAGGTCTTTTGGACACTGATGCCTTACCTAAGACCTGTTTACAGGGCTTAAAGCCCCTGTCCAGTATCTCCAGTATTTATTATACCGGAGATATTTGAGAGTAGTTGCAGCCCAGCGAAGTAATACTGGGCACATACCAATATAAAGGCAAAATTTGCTACATTTTCAAAAAGTATTTTTTAAACCATTTTTTACTGTTTGCGTCGCTATCAAAATCGTACCAAATTCTAAATACTTTAGACTGCATAAAAATGATGTAGCATAAAGGGCTTAGGTTTAAAGGACTTCAACTAAAAGCATTATTTTCTGGAAAGTGTTTGTTAAAATGAATATCTTTTTTTATTAGTATTATTATGGTTGTCTACATAAAAACAACAAACAAATAATGTTATTTTATTTAAGTGCGTGTATAAGATCAAGGTATTTTACAGAAATAAGAAAAAATAGCAAACATTAAGAAGGGAAAGGTTTCTAGGATACGGTGGTTATAAGCATTTATTTTTTATGAGGGCATGAGGCTGGATTTATTATGTATTTTTATTTATTATATATGCTGTATTATTATATATTATATATGCTTACAGGAGAAAAAAATAAAAGAAAGTGGGAAAAAGATGCTCTGGAAATGTATGCAGAGGTTCTGTGGATCGCAGGTGGTACTCTTTTTTGGTACATTTGTAAGCTTGGATGACTTTTCGCTGTATATTAGTACATCATTTTCATGATGTTCTGCAACAGGTTTCTGTGTCAACTCTGATGTCTAAACATGTTAAAAAAGACAGTGACAGCCAGGTTTTTACTGTGTTAAATTGAGAGAGAGGCCAAAGTTTGCTTTAGCTTGTTTGGTTTAAGATTAGGGTTAAGTCTCTGTTTCTTAAACATTCTGCATGCAGACATGATAGTGACCCCTCGGGACTTGTCTGGATCTAAATTGCATATAATTCGAACTAAAAGTCTAGTCCTTTTCATTCCATATCTGAAATAAAGAAAAGGTGGATTACTGATAAAGTCTCTGCATTTCCTGTTTTTTTTATTCCCTATTTTAAACATGAGTGAAGCTGATGGATGTAAAAGTAGTTAAACTGCAGCGCTACCTCACTTCATGCTATCAATATTTCTCAACAGGCTGCCATGCTTTACTTCACCCTGGATTATGTGCAAACCCTCTTTACAAACAGAGACTGACTCAGATTGAATGCTCACATTTATCCTTTCTGACTCTTTCATAGTGCCATCTAAGGCAGTAACTCTCACCTTTCTTCATTTGGCATTAGATTTCCAAGTAAACCATCCTTACACACATTTTAAAAATGTCAGTTTATTGTCTAGTAATAAAAATCAAACAAACAAACAACCCCCCCCTCAAAATATAATGAATAAATAAAAAATTCCACGTCCATTGAATGCACCTCTTTAATATTAAGCCCACAACATTTATATACTGGCAGATTTAACAATCTCCTTTTAAATATGCTAACATAATAGCACAAGAGTAGAATAAAAAAACTGCTTTTATATATATTTTATTAAGAAAAGTATAAAAAAATATTCATACCATTTTCAATAATCACTCATTTTTGCATTACATCAATCATTTTATTTTACTTTTATTTTACTTTATTTTATCTATTTACATATTAGCTCTTGGCTGAAACTGGACCGTGAGAATACAATTTCGTTCCACTTCATGTACCACATGTGTTGCGAATGAAAATAAAGTCTCCTTGAATCCTTGAAACCAAACCCATCTTGTAATTGTTCACAAGCATTTTGCATCTTTTCAGAGATATTTTAAACATTTTTCCTTAGTGATGGGCTCAAAGTCTTTTAGACTAAAATGCCATTTTGTCATCACTGTGGTCTTTTGCTTCCTGCATAGCTTCTCCATCAAGGTTAAGTCAGGACTTAGGCTGAACTAGTCCCTTGCCTAGATTTGCAAGGATTTTGAATTATTTCTGATATGCCTTCATATTTGGCTGTCAGAAATGGCCCCCATTTCATATAGTTCCAAGATTCATGTTCCGACATCAAAGGTTAATGGAAAATGGCATAGGTTGGTTGGTTTCTTTCAAGAGGGACTGAAGTCTAGAAGTCTGCACAGTACAATTTACATTTTTAAGCATAATGTAAAATAATTTCAGTCGGAAGCGCTTCATTTTGTAAAAGGGTTTCTAGATCCACTTCTCCTTAAACAAATTCTTAAGAAAACTAACATCAGTACTATATTACAGTTCCCTAATTTCCTTGCAAACATTTCTCTTGAGTATTACCAAAGGTACTCAAAGTCTCACCAGCACTGGCATTGTTTCAGAGGTTGTTCTAGCTTTGTTTATTATTAAAAACAAACAAAATAAAAACACTGATGAAGACAGTTTTATTTATTTTTTTTAAGTAACTTCTGTCCTATAGACTGAAATATGAAATGTTATATTTTTAGCAGCTGTTTTTGTTAAAAATTGTGCTGTTGCCAGAAGAAGATAAAGATTATATTTATAATCTACTATCAAATATAAATTTATGAAATCATTTTTAGCCAGTGAGAACACTTGTTTGGGCCTATAGGAGAAATAATATCCACCTCTCTTGAGTTAAAGCAGCATATTTATTACCACCTGTAAAGATGTGAGCGTAAGCGTGAAATCTTTAACCCTTTCTTCGGAGGATCAGAAGTCAAGCATCTTCAGTTTTACTTTTACACATGCGTTCTCAAACGTTTAACATGTTGCCAAAATTCAAACTCCAAACCAGTCAGAATCAACCATCAAAGCTATACAAATCCACCAGCCCCTCCAGACTGTGGTGGAGATGGGGTGTGTTGCTTTACAGCGTGATCTGTCTCGTGTGTCTCAGGCCAAATCCTATTTTTACGGCTTGCTTATACATTCCTACTCTAAATCGTTTACATACCGAAGCAGGGAGCTGTCCTAAATCAGCTGGCAGCTCTTTGCAGCTGGGACAAGGTGGAAACCTTGTCATCGGCCCGCTCTACCAACGATTAATGAACTTTAAATTAAGATAATAACATCTTGTGACCCAGGCCAGTGGATTACATCACTTGCACGGAAATTCAATTTTGGCTCTTGTCACTCCATGTCAAGGTTTGCTTCAGCGGATTTAGCTCACCTTGTTTTTTTTCCCTCTCTCAGATTTATTGACAGAGTGCTCTTGTGCCTGCTCATGAAACCGCTGGCTTGTTTTCTCATCTCTTTTGCGCTGTTGAACGGGGGAAAAGGAGTGGATCTATAATGAGCGAAGGAGTTTGTAGGTGATGACTCTGCCATTAAGGGACCAAATACAATCTGTGCCTGTGTTTTCGACCAAAGTCCCCAAAGTGCAGCCACACAAATCCTCTGTTAACTCCTCTGCTTTAAAAACTTGTTTTATTCATGTTAACAGCTCATAAATGGCCGCCCACAAACCAAGCAAAAAAAAAAAAACTCAGGCCCTTCACTTTTATAGAATGATTTCTGCTCAGCCACCCATCACCTATTAATTTTTCATTAGTAGTCGAGCCTTGTATAAAATCAGAACTGAGGTTCATTAATGTATTGTTTGTAGACAAAACAGCCTTTTTTTCAGAGTTTTATTTTTACAGCAAAAGAGTCTTTTTTTATTATATTTTTTTAAGCAATATCATCTATATTGCTTGTTTAGTTGTGTAATGATTATCTAGCAACGATATTGCACACATTTCTGTACACGTCCAGTGCAATACTGTTTTTTTGGGGGTTTTTTTTCATGAAATGGCAGGAGTACATTTCTGAGCACTGTCTATCACTATCTTGTACAGGAAACTCACCCCCCTCCCCACCCCACACTTGCTCTCTGCTGCACTACAGTCATTTCTCCACGAATGCACAGGGTTGTAAGCAATGGTCACAGATGTAAATAGTTTTCGCACCAAAAGCAAAGCTGCAGCAATGCAGCAAAATTAACCAACGCCTACAAGAGCATAACTAGCACACACGGAGCCGTTTAATATGTGGAATTCATTGTTGTAATATGTTAAATATAGCAAAACAGTATAGTTTACACAGGTTGTAATACCAAGTCTTAAATAATCAGAATGATCAATACTCTTTACTGTAAAATTTATAGAATCTTAGGCATATAAGAAAACCCTTGTAGGCATTAAGTGTATTTTCTTTGGCTTGTAAATTATAAACAATTTCTTTTTTTTCTTCTTTTTTTTAAATTGCGGGTTGTTCTTGACCTTTGACCTTATCTTGCAAAAAGAGTAAGGGAAGAACACCTCACTTTGTATCATGAAAGTGCTATATTGCTTACATAAAAAAAATGTAGAAACATTTATAAAAACAAAAGTGACCCCAAAAGGATTTGTGACTCACATTTAAATCGGACATGTTTTTTGTCTTGTGTTTTATTTAAGACCTACATCTATATTTTCGTTCGTATGAGTTGCGCCTCTGGTTTCTTATCACCACCTTTTAGCCATAGCAAGCAGGTAATTATTTTATTCCTACATTACTTACCAGGTTTTTGTCTTTGATTTTATTAAATTTGGTTGCAGTAGAAGGTGATACTGATTTTGATCCGACTGAGCTAGAAGGTTCCAGGTCTATTATCTTTGTAAAAGGACACATGATGGATATAGACTTAAAAAAATGAAAGAGCTGTCAGTCATGCTGCAGAAATAAAATATTCTCTAAAAGAAAGATAGAGCAATTATTCATTATTTACTATGACTCGTATAATGCCAAACCATTGAACCATAAATAAGAAAAACAGCGGATGAAGAGCTCAACTCAGGAATTAAAAAAAACGTTTCCAAAGCCGGCAGCGCTTACCAACATTACATTCCCAGATGTTTGCCTAGAGGCATTTGAGTCATTAGGTAAAAAAGTAGTGACCGTTTTACTCCCACAACTTAAAATAAAACACAAAAAATTTGGTTACCAATGTGAAAAATAAAGAAAAACTTATTTAGATTCCCTCAATCCCTAGTTTAAGCTCAGTCATCTGGGAAGTCATAGCTTTTCCTTACCAGAAGGAATGACTAGGTTATTTTTAGATGTCTGATCAGGATGCATTCTGGGTGTCTCCCTCTCAGGTTTTTTAAGCTCATCTCCAGTAGCAGGTGACCATACTACTATACACACTAAATATCCATTCTGGAAAGAAAACATTTATGTATTTCTTTAGAAATGATCTTGTGGATGTCACTGGGATGGAGGATCGATGGAGTACTTATCTAAATGTAGAAAGTCTGACAAAATTAGGGCATATGTCTTATATGTTTATACCCTAGCAGAATGTAGCACCAGGTGTGTCAAGAGGCAATGGTTGCACCTTTTGATAATCATGGCCGAGTCCATTGTTAACCACAGAGACCATAAAGAAACTATTTTTTTATTATTATTATAATTTGTTGCAATCATTATAATGAATCATGAAACAATTAAAAAAACACTTTTATAATGTCTGTAATGTGACCCTTAATGCCTTTGACAAATAATTATTATTTTAATTACAATCATCATAATCTTCTTAGTTTTATATAATACTAGAATACTTTTGTAAAATAAAACAGGAATAGGTATCAAAATCATGTTAAAGAAAGTCAATACTAGTTAATTCAGTTAAACATAGTGCCCCACCACAGCACTGAGACAGCTCCGATCAAGGTGACAAACGATATCCGCCTAAACTCAGATGCAGGCAAAGTCTCTGTCTTAGTTCTGCTGGACCTGACCGCCGCCTTTGATACAGTTGACCATGTGATTTTATTACAGAGGTTAAAAGACTGGGTGGGGATCACTGGTATGGCTCTAAACTGATTCAAGTCCTACCTTGAGGACAGGTGTTACTTTGTTCAAATTGGGAACTGACCGAATGGGTGTAACCTGTGGGGTTCCCCAGGGGTCGATCCTGGGACCCCTTTTATTCAATCTGTACATGCTTCCATTGGGCCAGCTAATACGCAACCATGATGTGTCCTACCACAACTCTGCTGATGACACTCAGATCTACGTGTCGCTGACAGCAGGAGAACATGGGCCTGTTGATTTATTGTGTCACTGTATTGACCAGATAAGTCTGTGGATGAAGAACAACTTCCTCCAGTTAAACTCAGAAAACTGAAATCATTGTCTGTGGCCCACAGAAACAAAGAGAAAGTGTCATCAGTTACCTTCTGACGCTCTCTCTGGAACCTAAACATCAGGTCAAAAATCTTGGGGTAATACTCTATTCTGACCTGAACTTCAACAGCTACATTAAATCAGTAACATCAGCAGCCTTTTACCATCTTAAAAACATTGCCAGAATCAGAGGAATAGTCTCTAAACCAGACCTAGAAAGAATTATCCATGCTTTTATCTCTAGCAGGTTAGTCTACTGTAATGGCCTGCTCACTGGGCTTTCTAAACGGGCCTTAAGACAGCTTCAGAACATCCAGAATGCTGCTGCTCGAGTTCTGACCAAAACCAGGAAATATGACCACATTAGTCCAGTGCTCAAGTCTCTGCACTGGCTTCCTGTCACTCAAAGAATAGACTTTAAAACAGCCTTGCTTGTGTACAAATCTCTTCATGGTTTAGCCC
>JAVLVB010000054.1:1457703-1480394 GCA_032876305.1 Orestias chungarensis
TATCTATCTATCTATCTATCTATCTATCTATCTATCTATCTATCTATCTATCTATCTATCTATCTATCTATCTATCTATCTATCTATCTATCTATCTATCTATCTATCTATCTATCTATCTATCTATCTATCTATCTATCTATCTATCTATCTATCTATCTATCTATCTATCTATCTATCTATCTATTTATCTATCTATTTAAAGTCAGTTGTCATTTTAATCTAAGAATAGATGTCAGTTACTTTTACTTAAATGGATTGTCAGTGTTGATTTTCCCATCCTGTAAGCCTTTGTGCGGCTGCTGTCTTTTCTTTCTCACCCTTTTGTCCTTCTGCAGTGTTTTGGTGCATCCTGATGCCAGTCTCCATTATAAGACTACTGTCTCATTGATGGATCCCAAATCTACCACCTCTGACTTCCTGGCTGCAGATTGTGTGTGATGCAGCCCTCACCGGCATGCTGATCTGGACTAAACAAACAGCATATTAAGGCTATGTTTTGTAAATAAAATCATACAACTTTATCGTACCAGTAGTTTTATTTCTCACAAGAATATGTCTTTAAATGAACGTCAGTGAATAAAGTGTTAATGACAAGTATTGTAAACTATAATTATCGCAGATCAATTGTAAGACACAGGACAAATTCACATAGGAACACACTCTTGGCGTTTGGGACACAAATTCTTATCCACATCACAAAGAATATCTTCTCTTGTGATTTGGGAGGAATATTTTAGAGTGTCTTATCCCGCCTCTGCAGGCATCTGCTGTTAAGTCCTTACATGCTGCATTGATGGCCCACGCAAGGGTCATCTGTGTATGTGGCTGGTGAGCATATGAGATCCAATCCAATGATGAGAAAAAAAAAACTTAATGGGGTTAAGGAATGGGAATTGGGACAAGAAGAACTCTATCAGCATTGTTGTGGATTGCAAAAACATTGCTTGATTGTGTTGGAGTGATGGCAACTTGAATATAACCTTGACTTCTTCTCCCTCTTTCTCTGCTTTGTCTCCTAACCCATCTACCATGTCTCACTCCTTTTCCTTTGAAACTTTCCCTTCCACAGTGAGAAATATAATGTTGTGTGGTGTTCTGGCAAAAAACATTACATATACACCCACTGATTGTTCATGTGATGTAACTTTCAGCAATTTCAGAAAACAGGTTGATCATTGGTTGACCAAATGCTTCACAAGTTTACTCACATTGGATAAACTCAGGATTCAGCTGGGAGCAATTTACCAATTTAGGACAGATTATTAATAATAATAATAAAAAAGAACTAAATAAAGGTGAAGAAATAAGTTTGACATGTTACAACATGCAATGAATGTTTTTCAAGACATTTGCATGTTAAGACTTATATGAAGAAGTTATGGTTAATTATTATAGCGATATAGACAGTTTAACAAAGACTCAAATAATCAATTTTTGGTCAGCATGACAAAAGCAGTTAAAAATGTAGGTAACAGGAGATCATTGTATAAAATCACTCCCATGGATCGAGAAAAGCTTTTGCAACCTGTCATTTCAATTTTGTTCTGAGAAACGCACCAAAGCAACTGAGAAATAAAGTGGATGTTTTTTTAAGCTTTTGTTTTTCTTTTTCTTGTTTTCTTTTTTGCTTTTTCACAACTTTAAAACTAAATGTAGGTGAGTCCTGTGGGCAGACAGGCATCCACTCCCCTCTCCCACGGTCTCTCGCAGCCAATAGATCAATGTAAAAGCAAACCTGTGGCGTGGGGGTCATGATATACTGTGACTCAACTTTAAGTGTGTGTACTGGTCGGAATCTCTCTGTACGCGTAGACAGAAGCACTGAGGTTGTAGGCTGACACGCAATGCCAGACGCTTCCAATTACACGTGTGTGTCTGTCAGGGGCCTCGGGAGCTTTGGCCTTCGTGAGAACAACGGTCCACATACGGGCATGTAAGTCCTCTGTACCTGGTGGCATACATATACCATTATGTCAATATGCCCCTGAACTAATATAATACATTTATAAAGGTAGATCATGTAAGAGCTTGTGTTTTCTTTACATATACAGCACCCTCCATGCTAACTGAGAACCCTTAATAAAACCTGTAAATTCATTGCATACCTCCTTATGTGAATAGGACAAGGGTAAGCCTTATTTATTTTCATAGACGATTTAGTATTTGGTTAATCATCTCTGTGTTGATTTATCTGCGTGTTTTGGATCATTATCCTTCTCAGATACTTAAAGGGAATTGCAGTTTTTTTGGAAGAGGCCACTAGTCCTTAGACTTATGATAACCATGTACACAGAGAAGGTTGCCAGGGTCTTATATTATATAATAAATGGTTAAAATTGTATTATAAATATCGTTTTTTCTTGTCATTTGTTTCTGACTGTCCTACTATCATTTTATTTGTGTGCACATTTTCATGCTCAAAGGAGGGCTGTTATAATCACTTCCAATAGATTAAAAATGTTTATGCATGCGTTTTTCTGTAGTTTAGAGTATGATTAAAGATGAAACACAATTATGGTGTGGAAACATTTTTAAAGTTATTCCATAAAACAAAAGCAAACTGCTGTGCTAATCTACAATAACCTCACTTGGGTCCAAACATTCATTTTGACTTTATAGTAATAGATCTGATTGTCTGAAATCATAGGATATAGACACAGTAAAGGCGATTCAAACTTTTGCTAATTAAAACTATCCTTTCATAACAGGCATCTCTGATTGTTTTTTTTACAACTAACTTCTTTTCGCATGTTTTACAAAATACAGAATTGATTTTTGTCCTACAACAATCCAGATCATCTTTATCACTAAGCACACCGAATGAAAGCTAAAGGACAAAATTCTTACCTTAGTTATGTTGGATTATAATCCATGGTATTAATGGTTGTCTTTAAAAGTTCAAATTTTTCATTAGACATTATGTTTTTGGCTATTGTTTGTAGTGCAGCTTGATTGTGGTCTAATGGGAACTCACTGTTGTATATTATGACACTCCCTTACAATGTATTGTAATATTTTTAAAATCTACAGTATCCGGATCAGACCTTACATACAAATATCAACCATTGCAACCATTTTTGGTTGTTTTACATTTTCTCACATTCCAAACACAAATCTCAAATTATTTTATAGGGTTTTTGAGTGGCCGGCAAAGATTGCTAATATTAAAACCTAGAATTGAGGCTTAATTGATCAAAATTAGGTTTAACTTTCAATCACAATACTAACACTTCAAAACACCCTAAATAAACAACGCACAATGAAGCATGGTGGTAGCACCATGCTACTGTGGGGATGTTTTACTTCAGCAAGGACAGCGAGGCTTGTCAAAGCGGATGGATTGAGGAAAATGCAGAACAGTTTTGGAAGAAAACCTGTTTACGGCTGTATATAACCTTTACCTTCCACACGGACCACACTAAACACAGACCCCGAGCTGCAGCGGTATGATTTAGATCATAGTTTATTCATGTGTCAGAATGCACCAGTTTTGGTCTAGACCTAAAACAAACTGGACACTTGTGGCAAGATAGTCCTCAGCCAGGTTTCGCAAAAAATTATGAGAAAAGCTTTCAGCCTTTAGACATGCAAAGCTAGTTGAGACACACCCCAAAACCCTTGCAGCTGCGGTTGTACCAAAAGTGATCACTCAGCGAGGCTTAAATGCATGTTACAAGTTTTAGATCCATGTTGTTAAAAATGTTTTCCACTTTCTTTCGCAATTATACACTGGTTTGTGTCGGTCCATCACATAGTATACCAGTGTGATACACCGAAGAAGGTTTGAGGTGACAGAATGGGAATGGATAAAGGATATGAGTAAATTTGTAAGACACTGAATAAAAAACACAAAATATCTATTATACTTCCATTAAGGTTGATGTTTTCATGTGGGTTTTTTTTTCAATTCTGAAAACCAGGCATCTGGTCATGTATGTAGTCATTTTCTCATTTTAACCAGAAGTCCTCTATCGTCACGTGGTGGTTTCATTGATGGGACATTTCAGGATTAAAATTGGCTGCTTGAAAAACAACCAACTGTCCTCAGTCACCTGGGAGTGGTATACAGAGAGAGACACTGGAAGCCACAGCCTAACAAGAAGCTGCTCCGCCGTAATGAGCTGTTCCCTCACTTCCCAGCAGCGCTTATAATTCAGCCTCCATTATTTGGATTGGGAATTACCTTGCCTTTAATCCATTTCAGCTCGGCAGCAAACGCTTCTCATGCAAATTAGGTAAATGTGTACACCAAATTACAGCTTGTCATCGTGCATAACGCAAAGGCGAGTCCGATGATGCACAGAAAAGGTCGCATAGATCAAAACGCACGAGCAAGAATCACAAAAGAGCCAAATGGAAGTCTGCGCATGGCAAAAATGATTTATTCCTCACTGTGGCCATGCTGTTTGATCGGATTAGAGTAGAGATGTGTTTTACAGGGGATAAATCAAAATGCTGTTATCGCTGGTGAAAACTGAAAGGGTTTGGGAGCTAGACGGACTTACAGAAAGATTTGAGTAAGAGTACACACACATTCAAACTCGCCCTTGCACTTTGTCAGTGTTTCCTTGTTTTATTTTGCAATGTTTGGTTCAATAGATGCAGTCTAATGCATGGCAGAGGTCATATGTTACAAGCCCTGCCATAAAAAGAGCCCAGGGGGGTTGAAGGGGGGGATGGAGAGAAAGCCAGTGCAGGAGGAGGAGGGGAACGACGGCGGCAGAACAGGCGTCTGTTTTTCCTCAGGAACAAAGATGCCGAGCGAAGTCGACACGGAAAAGCCGGGGAATGGGAAAATGGTGAAGAGCGCAGCTCAATCGCGCCGAGCTTCGAAAGAAACTCAACATGCCGTTCAGTTTGACCAAACTGAGTCGTGTTTGGTTAATCACCGTCAAATAGAAAATCCATCACAGCAACAGGTTTGCAAAGAAGTTTAATTCAGTCTCAACTCATCACATAAAATAAACAATAAATAAATAATTAAAATAAAGTACCGATACAAAGTTCATGAAATCAATATGATAATAATTGTAGCTTTTTTGATGCATTTCAACTGCGCTTTTGCCCACTGGAATCATTAGACGACAAAGAGATATACTGATATTTAAAAATAAGAATCTGCGACACAAATTATAGTTAACTATGGAAATTCTCTACTCATGGGTTAAATGTTAGTCCTGTCTTGTTCATTTAAAACACACTGACAGATTTGAAACCACTCTCCATTTGGGGCCTAAAATTTATGGTTCGGTTTAGCAGGGTCTCTTTGGAACCTATGTCCAAGTCATTTCTGGAACTCACGATTATTACTAGATTTGTTTTGTAGAGCTCAAATATTCAAAAGAAAATGCATTTCGGGAAGCTGAAATGCCAAAGCTGAATGCTCCTTGACATGCAATCCAGGAGTAGAATTAATTTTCCTTGGTTCGGATTGGCTGTACCCTAAAGAGAACTGTAGGTGTGAGCTTTTGTTTAAGTGCTATAAAAGCTTACATTACAAATACTAATGCATTCAATGTATGCATTGTGTTTGAACTTTAAAATAGACAGCTAAAATGTTTTTATTAGGGATGTTAGCTATTTTTCCAACCATTTAAAAAAACGAGATTGTCTTGTCTTGGTGGGATCACCAAGTTTTGTTAAAGTTTTACCCCAGACATTAACAATACGCTTCTTATTTAACAAGTTCTGACAAAATTAAAACAAGATTGATGAAGCCTCATCCCAATCACAAACAGTTGGAACACCAAAGTCACTGCCAACATTAAAGGTAGTTTCCTCCAGATAGGGACTGAAAGGGTGTTGACTAAGAAGGAAGTTTCTGCTCCACAACAGGGATTTTTTAACAATCATAATTTCTGATAATGTTGCAGCCTCCCACCTGAAGAATACCAATGATTTCTGGAAAGACGACGACTGGTCAGATTTAACAACAGATGTATGTGTTTCATCACAAGTAAAAGGAATCGAAAGAGTTGTAGGAAGTTTTTGAAACCTAAGAACACTAACAATGTTCAAGCATGTTGATGGTTGCATTATAATGAGGGGTAAGCCCGATCCCTAATGATTACTGATGGTTTCAGAAAATGTGCTTTCTTTGGTAACCTGCTGAGAGAGTTAACCAAGAATAAATACTTGTATGTATGCCTGTATTAGCTTTGTTTGTTGAATGAATATTTTATGTACAAATATTTGTTCTAAAATTTTTGTTCTCTGAAATATAATCAAAATGTTTAAATGCATTAATATCATGCCAAAGAAGGCTATTTTTTACCAATATGTAAAGGCAGTGCGAGAAGTTTTTTTTTTATAAAGGATTTGACAGTAGAGAGATCTCAAACTCTGACCTGAGGACCATTAAGTGGGAACTATCTTAAATTTCTAGTTAAGAGGGAACAAAACAGCTATTTGTTTCTGTAAAATATGGTAGAGTTAAACAATTTGAGGCTTTAATGGTGAGTCTAAGGGAACCAATATACAGAGATTAAAACTGGAGGATTTAAACTTTTTCCCGTTAGAAGGTTAACTCATAGTAAAGTCCACTCAAGATTTTCCATCCAAAGCCTGAAGGTGATTGAATTAGTTTGTAATCTTGATGTTGTTGTGAATGAGAAGGCTGGCATGTAAGTTTCAAAGACAAGGAAACAGGTACATTTATAATTGCTAAAACTCACGGCACAGCAAACTAATACAGCTGGACTGCAAGTGGAACACAGGATCTCTTTAAAGTTTATAAATTTGTATTGTACTGTTTGGTTTTGTTTGCTGCTGTTAAACATTTTTCTGTGAAGCAAACACAGATCGTACAGTTACTTTAAACATTAAAATAATAAAAACCTGCAAAACAGGGGAAGTCATCTTTAATCAGAAAACTGATGTTGAATATTTGTTAAACATCCACCTTTATACGTTCTAATAAAAATGTTCAGATAATGTATTTTACAATCTATGATAAGAATTACTTTTTATTTTTTTTCCGACTATTCTATTTTCGAGCAAGGAAAAGTTTTGTTACTCAATCATATTTTTTTTATTGGGAATGCACCTTAAAGTGCAAATATTTGTTTTGCTTGTATCAATGAATTTTAACATACGATATTAATCTACCAGAGTTCAGATACACTTTCAGAGATGTGTCAAATTGGTAATAACTTTTTCTGTCCTCTGTCCTCTCCTCTGTGGCTCCCAGCAGGTACACACAAATAGCTATTCTCTTAGGTTTTCTTCGACTTGGGTGTGATGTCAGCGCTGTTTAAGGGTCTTTCAAGAAAAACTGGGGTTCCACTGGCACCAGCAAGGCTTAGCCCAGACTGACCTCGAGCCTCTCATCTCCTGTTTCCCACAGGAGGACTGACCTGGGCGGCCACAAAGCACTCATGACCAGATTTATGTCCTGGCCATGCAATTCACAGGTCATTTCTGTCTGCAGCAGTAATTAAGTGTTTTTTGTTGTTTTGTAAGTGATGGTGAAAAACATACAGTACACAAGGATACTTGAAGGTTACAAAATATTTCATCACATGTTTAACACAGGTTATTCTCCTCTTCTATATTTGTTGCACTGATCACACTTCGGAAGCAGCATCCCGTGCACACACACTAAAAATTCTGTTATGAAAACGTCAATGGGCATTTTTGTTGTGGTTGCATTGCAGTAGGACAAGTTCAAGATTAAAGAAGATCAGTGTTATGTTATGTAACAATTGTTTTGTTAGTTTTTTTTTTGAGATGATGAACCTGCTACAATAATTTTTGAAGGTTTTTTCTCAGCTTGAGCAGCAGTCCCATTCATTGTAGACATCTCTGTTTTACCATTACAGATGAGAGTTGTTCTTTGGGAAATTATAGTAAAATATAATAGAAGTAAGATATCCTTTACTGTCCCACAGTGGGAAAATATAGTTGTAACAGCAGTAAAGTGACAAACAAAGCTTATTGATACCCCAAAAAACAAACCTTACTGTTAGAAAGGGCAAAATTACAACATAAACAACAGTGCAGATATTTAATTGATTGAATGAACTAATTATTTAAAATAACCTTAGTAAAATGTAATATCTTTGCAGGCTCTGAGTGTTACCATAATAATTGGGTGGATGATGAATGGATGAATGTGAGTTAGTTCATCTAGCTACTGTGTTTTTTAATTCAGAACATGAACAAATTAAGTTTTCCATTTTACAAAATGATTTTAGAAACATTTTCCATTAATGGGGATTTTGCACAAAACAGTTTCCCCGCTTTGCAACACAACAGTGTTATGTGTTAAATAGCTTAATAACCATAGAGATGATATGCCAGAAAACTCCTTGGAGCGGGAATGGAAGCAAATTTTAGCTAGTTTTCTTGTATCAAGTTTATCTGACACTTATCTATTTAATTTCCCTTTGGGATAAATGCAGTATTTTTGATTATTTTTATTCACAGACTGTATAAACATGCAATTCGACATTTTTCTATGTATTAATGACTAAAAACGTCCTCTTATATGTTTGAGGTAAGTTTAGCGTAACTAGAACGGACATCTGCTAAGGAATAAAGACTGTCCTGCATCCTCAACTGTACAAATTACAGAATGTTTCAAAGTTTTTCAAGGCAACATAAATATTCAAAATCACTTCAAAATATGGGCTTTATTTAAGCATCTAGAGATTACCCCAAAGGTGTTAAGGAACATCAGGGAAAGTCCAGTCCCTGGTATGGCATTCCCACACCTGATACTGTAAAGGTCATTCCAACGCCCAAGAACAGGCTTTGTTTTTTGATAAGCATCCAATCAGAGCTCACGCTGATGTGATAAGCATCCAATCTGAGTGTGAGAGCTTGTTGTTGCATTCCACTGGGCGATCTGACACTATCATTAGGCTTGATGCCAGCTGGGACTCAGAGCCGAGGGGCTATTTAAGGAACTTTATAGATAGGAGACGGTTAGAGTGAAGACAAACCGAGTGAAATCGGTCCAAGCTGTACTGGAACCAAGGGAGCGTTAAACATGTAGTCATTTTTACATCTATATTTTTCATGTGTCAGGGTATATATATTTGCGCTTTAGTGTGTGTTTATTCTCATTTTATTCTTATTCTATTTTTATATTCTTTTTATTTTTATTTTTTATTGCTAATTAATGTTTAATGTTGCACTATGGGTCAGAGAGTAACGCAATTTCAATCCTCTGTATGTCCTGTACATATCGCAGTTTTGACAATAAAGCAACTTTGACTTTAACTTTAACTTTGAACAACAATGAACAACAATATATTCCAATTTTTTTTAGCATGTCCTGTTAGACAAAAAAATAAATAAGGTGTAGCTCTATTTAAGGTTTAAACCTAAAACATGTCTAAGTAAAGGTAAAATTTAACAAACATTTATGGAAAAACATCTGCTGAAGCTACAGAACAAGTGTGATAATAACACAAAAGGACCTTCATCATTTTTAATGGAAATCATCAAACACAGCCCACTCTGGGTGGAGCAACCAATTGTTTATATAGAGATATATATTTATCTTACCCTTGATGCTTCCCTTGAGGCTGTTGCTCCACCCGGTCCACTGTCTTCTGCCATCTTTAAAGTTGGAGCAGGCTGTGTTTGATGTGATTTGATTACTCCGCCTCATGATGTCATCGTAACAATTTTTAACTCGTACCCACAATGTTGAATTCATGTCCACAGAGAAAGGAGGTGTTTGTAGTCAAAAAATATTAGAGTTGTATTCATAAGACTTTGCACGCACAGCTTTCAGGGCCATACACTCAGACTTACAAATATTTCAGCAGAATTCTGGGTACAAAAACTATATTGACATATAAATACGTATACAAATGTTAGAATTTTGCATACACCTTTTTGACAGCGATCTTACTCCATAGAAATGGCTAAAAAATATAATCCTTCCCTTTAGACAAAGGTTATTAAGGAAAATGATTAGAAACAAATAGAATTACAAAGCTATTCCAGAACTGCAGAAAAAATAAGAATCTTAAGGTCATCAAGTCTGCCTCAGAGCCATTAGAGACTGTCTATAACACCTGGTTGTGCAGGATGCCTGCTATGAAAAAACGGTTTTCTCTTCTACTATTACAAAAACAAAAAAGCTGCATTTCATGAATTTTGGTCATATGAGGCACAGCTACAGATACTGCAGGTAGATGTGTCTCAAAATAACAGCATAAATGTGTAGAAAAACGACATCATCTGCGCAGTTAACTAAACTGTGTAATTGGAAAAATGGTCTAAAAACAACACAAAATATATATTTTTTTCCAGACTAGGGATAACATTTTTAAAAGAAGCAGGTTTGAGTTATTAGCATGTTCGCCACGGAATGTAAAAAAGACAAAATCAGATAAAACCAGCAGATTCATAACGCTAAAAAAATGTCTATATGCCTTGGTATAGATGTGTTTCTTTAAGTTTGGCAGGTAACATCTCATAAAAAAAAAAAAACCTTGCGTCTGAACCAGACCTTTCTACCCTGGGTGGCCTCAGCGGAGGAAACGAAGCTCTTGGCCTCATGTTTAACATCCTTAATGCCACCTCTCCCACCCAAAGTCTCCTTCCAGGTAGAAACTAATGGCTGACTCAACATCTGTGCCCTATTCGTTGTTTTAATGAGCAGGAGAGAGAGGCGGAGGGTATGAATGGACAAGCAGAGACTTTAACTAGCTGCCTTCACCATTAGGAGCCTGTGGGGCAATTAGGCTCTCAAGCGAAATGACCCCAACACAACTGGAGTGTTACCCTACGCAATATGTCCGGGATTTTGTTTCCTCTTGTTTTACTAAAATGTATATGAATTTGGTGATTTCATAAAATTGTTCAGATCCAGGCAAAAGACTTTCTGAGAGAGAGAAAAAAATCCTTTAAAATTAAAATCCTTGTACCCGGTTATTGTATTTGAGCTTAGAGTGTCCATAAATCAATGCTCCTGGAAAACTGAAGTGTCAAAGCTGGATTTGAGAAAAGTGGGTCCCTGAACAAGCCTCTATGAAGAGATTTCTCGGGGTCAAACCTTTTTGGCTCATGTTTTGACTGTCAGCCCTGTTGAAACCCTTTGGGCTCGTCTGACACAGAGCAGTCTCCTCTCTATTAAATCTGCTGCTCCAGTCAAAGCAATAGAGCCCAACCCACCAGTAGTTCCAAATGGGTGAGACTCGCCATAGAGGAGGAGGTTCATCCAGGAAAAAGTTGAGTCCTTAAAAATAAAACAAGTTTCCATTTAGATGTTTTGTATAAACAAATGTGAACATTTAAATATTTTTGCTCTTCTGACCAAAAATGAACAAACTAATTTATTCTCGCGTGGTACATTACAAAAAGACAAAAAATAAATAAATACGAATTTGTTAAAACATTTTTTTCTTTTCAACTAGCTCTTATGTTAAATAGTCCATTGCATAGCTTTGTCCTGTGTTTTCTATTAATGTCTTTATGATTATTTTTTATTTTGGAAATTATCTCTTATTTTATATTTTACACAGTACAAAAAGTAGGATATTGGTCAAGTGGAGGGCTTCTGTTTTTTTTTTTTTAAATAGGGTGCAGCACTGGTATTTAAGCACCAGAACCTGAATATCTCCAAGTACTTAGGTTCGCCTCTTAAAATCTTGATTACTTACTATTTTAATTTTTCAAACACTAAATTTACCTTGATATGCATTATTGGCACAGTGGAAACCACATTAGCACTACTGCAGAAGTTAACACCTACAGTCTTCCTTATCTATTGAAGCTGTTCAGCACCAAGTGAAAATACTGCCCCTCCAGGACTGGCTGCTTTGGAAATGCCAGTTGAGAACTTGTCAAGTAGTACTGTAACTAGGCATTTTAGCGGGGAACAATATTTTTTTTTAACATATGTTTTACAAAAACTTTTCAAAAACACTTTATTTATGGAAACCTCTGAGAAATATCCTACAAAAAATCTACTCTAATGCAGAAAAGTTTTCCTAAGAAATGTATTCACCTCTGATAGCTCTAAGAAAAACTGTGTAACCAGTTGCCCCCCAAAACTATTTGATTAATAAAAATATTCCACTTGTGGATGATTTCAGACAAGTAAAAAAAAAATCTTTACAATGGATCGTAGGAACCAAGCAACAGAGCTGAGGCCTTAGGGATAAAGTTGCGGAGAAGTTTAAAGCACGGTTGCGTTTCATAAACCATGTCACATGTTCAACCCTCCAAGACAAGGTGGTAATCTGAACTAACAGGCTGAATAATGAGAATATTAGATGGAAAAGCAGTAAATAAGCCCAAGGTGACTTTGGAGAAGCAGTAAAGATCCTCAGCTCAGGTAAGATTATGTGTTTACAGGACATCTTTCAAGTTTGTGCTTTATAAAGCTGGAGTTTATTAGAGAGAAGAAAGTCTTAAGAAGTTTCATTTCAGTTTGCTTCAAGCCATGTAGGAGACATGGTAAAGTAATATGCTCAGGTCAGTTAGAACCTGAGACTAAAATATAACTTTTTGGCTTAGATCCTTCACTTCCAAACATGGTAGCAGTGCATTGACATAAATCTAATTGTTGAGAGATTAAACATTTTTTTCTAAAATGGCTAAGGATTTAAAGATTCCAATCTCTAGATGTCCACAGCTGATTGAGAAATATCCTAAAGATTTGGGGTGGCCATTGCAGAGAAACAAGGCTCTGCAAAGTGATGCCTCACGTGGTGCTGAAAATATGAAATTCCAACAGTTTTTAAATGGTTTTTGGTAACATTGTATTTCATCTTATTATCATGAAGTTTTGTTTTTTGTTCTGTTGCATAAACGCTGTCAATTTAAAGTAGTAATGCTCCAAAATAAGAAAAATATATATATAAAGCATTTCATCCATTCATTAAAGCAGTTATTAACTATTTATAAACTTTTAAAATCATCTAACTTAAAAAAAATATGCGTGATGTCAGACAGTTTTGATGTCAGTTTTTCATCCCTTCAACTCATCACTGTCACCTCCTAGCTCCACATTCCAGCCCTCCTGCTCTTATCTTTATTGGCTGAGGACAGGCCGAATTGCCCCAGTTTAGAGGAGAGTTTCTAGAGATCTGAAACCAAACGACCAGCGAACAGACGCGGATGAAGACGGCAATCACAAATTAATGGATAAATGAAAGATGGAAATAAGATATAGGAAATCTATGCAATAACAGATTGAGACAAAAGCTAAATATTAGATCTAAAGCAAACCAAAAAACAAAACAAAATCATGAAGGTGTTGCTGAAGTCTTGTAGTAAAAGTAGATAATCTGTTTAAATGGTACAGCAAAACATTAAGTATTAAGTTAAAACATCAGACCCAATCATATGTAGGATCTCAAAAACACATCAATCTAAAAGCTTGCAGATATAAACTAATCCATATGAACTCCTTAGTTGATAAGAAGTTAAACTTTCTAAATTACCTACATCAATAATATGTAGGTAATCAAAACATGTTTAAGATTTACCACACACAATATAAAACAGCGATCACAAGAAGGTGGGGCAGACTAAAAACCATAGTATATAATGGAGCTGCTTTGTACAACAAAATCCAACGCTTCTAAGAATGATTGTAAACGACATTAACGGACGGGGTGGAGACGTACTGTTGTTACGGAGGGCAGAAATTAGGGCTGTCAGAGAGGGTAGGAGGTGGAAAAGTATTCAGTCTCCTTTTAATTTCCCGGTACCAGCCACAGCTATAATGCAAAGTTAATTTTCTTTTAAGTTGTTTTTGAAATAGGCAGCACTTTTATAACAACCAAAGATATAATAGTTGCTAGATGTTTGTGTAAAATGAGACTTTGTGCCAGAAAGATACATAATGCTCCCTATTTAAACATTTCAAAACAAATCCTGGCAAATCCAGGATCCTCTGCCTGTTAATGGGCTGAAAGAATTAATCTTTAATTTGAGCAGCTTCACAAATTTTAATTCAAGAGAGAAGGTTTAACCTATCTACTGTAGTAAAACCCAGCTTGAATGATACCTATTATTCCAAGTGACACCAAAAAGACATTCAGATATTACTATGAAAGACCTTTTTTGTGAATGAGTTTAGTAAATCCTAAAGACACAGACCATTGCATGAAAGCTTCATTCAGATCAGAGGATTCCAGCGGGGACTTTATCTCAACGCTTCAGACTGAAGCTGATATGATCAGACCGTAAAGGAGACGCTGAATCTGCATAAAGGACTGAGATTTTCTTTTTTTCTGTATTTAACTGTATCTTTATTTATATAGATAGCTCTCATTGAGACCAGTTATCATTTAGAACTACAGATTCAAATAAACATACTAGATATGTTTATTCAAGTTGAAGGAGCATTTTCTGGAAAGCCTGTTTCCTCCGTTCAGTTTGGAGCACTGAAGGTAAAAGAAATCTGTAAATGGATTTGATTTGCACAAGTGATACAGGAAAATTAACCAACTGTTCAATTCTGGACAAAAACAAACGATTTATCTCTCTTCTTTTTTATGGACTGCTCCCTTATTAGTGCTTCACAGGGTTCACACTAACCAGAAATGGTTTCAACAATTCAATTTCGAAAAGCAGTTTCAGCCCTGGAAAACAATTGATTTCTTGAGAAGGTTAGAAAGAATAAGCTGATAAAAAGAGAATATCCCGAATTTGCAATAAATATAATCCAAAAGTTCACATGACAGACAGGTCCAGTTCATACCCAGCTTTAGCGAATGCCATTCTCTCTAAAGTCAGTTTAGATTATTGATGTTTACAATTTCTCCATTAACAATCTCGAGTGTCAATTTATCAGGTTCTTTCACATTTAGCGGTAGTTTTCTGACCTACATGCAAAATCCTTTCACAAGTTGTAAGACAAGAGATAAAAAATTATTAATTTACTATACTTACGTGTTAAGTCTGACCAAGAAGGGATTTTTCCACAATTCTTCAACGTCTAAAAAAGGAACGGGTAGCAGAAACTGGGCAAGGAGATCTGATAAGGATTGGTAAACTTAATAAAAAGAATGGAGAAGAGTTTTGAAGATAGATTAAAGGTGTGGAGGGAGAATCGTGTTTGTGATCACTGGTTGAATTAAGTAGTTGATGGGTCTCAAGATCATCACCAAACTTAGTTGAGGATGGGTGATAGTCTGCCGATAAAAGTTTGATCATCAGAAGCTAAATGGTCACCCACCAGCTCCAGTAATTAAAATTATTATATATTATTATTTAGCCTATTATTCCCAAAGGGATAAATACATGTCCTCATCAGAGAATCAAAGTCAGGCAAAAACACACCAACACAACCAAGGTCATTACACGTTGTTGAATTTCCCTCCAAAACCTTGAAAATCAGACTCCTAATTTTTATCTGTAAACCGCTGGGACTTTTCCAAAGACTAAACAAATCTATCTTAGTCTATAGAGCTATTGCAGTCATTCTTCATTTAGACCTACAAACCTACATTCTGCAAAGAATGAACTGCATCCATTCCTACAAATTGTTCTTGTATTAATTTAGGATCAATGGAATTTAAATGTGAATCTTCAAACTCATGGACTGAATGTGCACAAATGTGGTCTTTATGCAAGCGTTGCAAGAAGAAAGCCATTGTTAAAATAAAACTGTAAGAGGTCCCATGTGCAGTTTGAAAGAGACTATGTTGGGAAAACATCTAACATGTCAAAGAAGGATCTTTTGTCAGACGGGTACAAAATTGAAATTTTTGGCCAAAAAGCAAAACCCTGTGTGTAGCGGAGAACACACCATCCACACTGTCAAATATGGTGGTGGCAGCATCATGCTCTGGGGAGGTTTCTCTTCATCCGGGACAAGAAAGCTGGTCAGAGTTGATGGTAAGATAGAAGAAGCCAAATACAGAGAAAATCTTAGGAGAAACCCTGTTGGAGACTCGGGCAGAGTTTCACTTTAGCAGGACGACCCTGAACATGAAGCCTAAAGCCAGGGCGACAACACAGTGCTTTAAAAACAAAACCTATTCATGTGTGAAAATGGGTCAGTCAAAGTGAAGACCTACCCCCAATGAAAAATCCGTGGCAATGTCTGAAAACCGCTGTACATAAACACCCCTGGTCTAATCTGACTGAGTTTAAACTGTTTTGCAAAGTCACCAGATGTAAAGCTTCTAGAGGCAGACCCTAAATGAAGGTCAACATTTACAGCTAAAGTTGGTTTGACCTGGTGGCAAAAACATAAAATAAATTAGTCAACATATTTGGAAGAAAGCTCCTCCAAACTGGCTCATCCTTAGATATAATCTCTACATGTCAGAAGAGTTACATGTTTCTTTTTTTGCACATTTTGTTTATGAACCCCAGAACAAAAGAAAAATTATTTGTTCTTTTAGCTTTATATGTCTATTGTTTTTATTCATTTATGACATTACTATTTTTGAGACTGTTGTCAACACTGCTTGATCAGGTGGAAGAAGAAAAAAATCTTCTTTATCTTTCTCTCTGTTGAAAGCTAATCCCGGCTTCCCTTTTCTTAAAGAACATACAATGAATATTTTCTCAATAGTCATTTTATGCATCTATTATACCTTTTTGTTTTTCAGCCACTTGAATCTTACTTTTCACCACTTACATTAGTATTTGCATCCTTCAGGGACTCTTCAGCTGCAATGCCTTACAAGTTTTCCCATATTTGCCAAAATGAGAAGGGAAAGATCACGTGCAATTGAAGTAGGGAAGTTTTCTTTAGCGCTGCTGGTTTGCTTCAATACACACACAGTTGGACACTTTTAAGGGGCTTGGCATGATAGAAAGTCGAGGCCCAAGGAGCTTTGCACCGTTTTCCGTGCTGACCGTGAATCAGAGAGGGTGGACATTTATTTGGAAATGTGGACATGAGGGTAAGCACTCTGAAGAGTAGGGGAAGCAGTGTCTATTGAAAAATCCACACGATGACACAAACAATTATGAGGAGAGTCCAGAACGGAGCCAAGATATGCTCTCTGTGACCTATTTTGGATATTTTCCCTGGCAGAGCAGCAGGAACGGCCAGCAGCCCAAGAAGATGAGAGGTGTATGTTGGGCCTGAAAGCATAGATAAGCCTGCAGTTCTCCAGGTCATTCAGCGCCTCCCCTGATAGCAAGCAAAGAGGAAAAAAAACAACAAGAATGAGGAAAAGTTCTCTTTAGAGATGGACAGAAAGGAAGAATTTAGACCAAAAAAGAAAACGAGAAAGTGATGCAGAGGGATGAAGAGGGGACTGGGTCCATAAAGGCAGGGCTGTATTTCATCCCTGTATAGTGGACGTCTTAATCAACAGTGTCAGGTTTGCTTTCTGGGGGCTGCATGGGCTTTTTCAAACTGACAGTGCAGGTAACATGAAAATTGGTGAGAGAGGACTGGTGTCTTCATTCTGCTCGGCTGAGGCATTAAACTTTTCATGTGTCATACAGAGACGGAGTAAGCGGGCAACAGAGTTTTGGTTTGCAAATCAAAAACTCCAAATATAAAAATAAAAACATCACATTTTTCACATGAGGATACTTTTTTTATTGTTTTTGCAAATTTCAGCAACCTTATTACATATTCTCTGGTGTCAAAATTAAAATTCTGTTTAAATGCAGCTTTTCAAATTAAAATTAAACACATCAAATGAATGAAAACAGGTATTACAGATAGATATATTGGTTTTGCTGTTGGAAAATCTACTTTTCATCATTTTTGTGCACGTTTTATCCCTTTTTTAATTCATTTATTTTTGCACGTCTCATTTTGAAAATTCCATTGTTAAAAAAAAAAAAAAAAGCTTGTCTGATTGGGCAAATGAAGCAGCCATGCTTCTTATCAGGCTTATGCAAAAGCACTTAAACTCTAAATTGTGCATCGTTCATATTGCAGTATTTCCGCTACATATTTTTATGCTGTGAGCGCTAAACTCTCAAATTCTTCGTTTGTGCACAAAATCTTAGAAAACAAACAAACCAAATCAAGTTGACTGGATGAGAGATTTAAATGAGCGCTGCACCGAGAGAGGATCTCCGTACAGTACACGCATCTCCACCTTCGTGTGAAACAGAGATCGGGAGGATTATTTATTGGAACGGTGAAATATGCGCAAACAGGGCGCGCAGTAAACAGTGCGCGAAGGCCAGGAGGGCTTTTATGGAATAGTTACTTATGACCCAGCAGCGGAGTGACACCTCCTGATTTATGGCTGTATTAAGATAAGACGCCACCGTAAATGGTTCCCAAACAGCTTCAAGGTCGAGTAATGTAATGGGATAATGTGTTTTTTTTTTTTTTGGTTGGGGCGGCGATGTTGATAAACTGAAGCGTTTAAGGTGCGTGGAGGGCAGCAAGGCCAGATAAGGGCGCACACTATTCTGGCCAAGCTATATATGATTACTAATAATAATAATAATAATAATAATCATCATCATCATAATACTAATCATAATACTACTACTACTACTACTAATAATAATAATAATACACGCTTCTGTAACTTAACATTTTTATTATAAGCGGAAGCTTTTTAAAAAAATACTGTGAACAATTTTGATTTAAATCACGAATTTCAGCCAACATATAAGTAGCTAAAAAAAACCCCGAATGAATAAGAAAACGGTATAAAGAACAAAAAGAACCTTTGAATTGCTGAGCATCTCTTATTGTAATAATGTAGTTTTTAAAAATCTACTTATTGACTCTGTCAAGACACCTGTAAAAACACGTTGATACGTCAAAATATGACAGAGTAAAGTTCGTTTTAAATTAAAAGTGTAAAAATACAAATAAAAAGTATGATGAAATACATCTGGAGAAATTACTGCAACTTTATTTGTTTCTAATTAAAGGACTTTGGGCCCATTCATTAAAATATTCCTCAAATGTAAGTTAATAAAAATGCAAATAATAATAATTATTCTTCAACATCCAATTACAGAGCACTTGTTTCTAATCTTGTATTAAAAACATACATCATTTATGTATGGACAGATTTAGCAAGAATAACAACAACAAAAAAATGTTTTTAAAAATAACGGTTTTAGCACCTACTTAAAAGCATAAAACCAAATGGATAGTGCGTAAAAATGTGTGTACGATGAACCACAAAACTCCCCAAATCAATGAGTGACACAACAAAAGGAAACACAAAACAAACAAAAAAACAAAAACAAAAACAAAGTGAACCAAACTCCGTGCCTTGCTCACGTATACCTGCTCTTTGGCCACTGCGTTCTGGTGCCGTGAAATTCTGGCACCATGTTATTCCAAACCTCTCCAAAATCTCTCCTCCCATTTCCTCCATTGGTTGCCTGTTTCTCACGCTCATATCCAGCTCATATAAACCTGGGGCCTCACACCTAGAGCTGCTTCATATTTCTTCTGCAGATCATCACGTCCTTTTTGGAAACCAATTCAAAAAAAGAAAAAAACAAGAGATTTCAGTTGCGCGCATCGCGAATATTTCATCCCTGGGATAATATTTAAGTTTTTTTTTTTACTTATATAATAAGGACCATGTGAAATAATTTGAGTATTGTTGTGGTTTTTAAACTTGTGAATGTGTCAAATGATTTCTCCTCGGCGGTGATCCCAGAGCAGAGACGGCATTTTTGGGGAGGAAAGGGAGAGACGCGCATTTTTCCACCCGCCTCAGCATGAACCTAATCGGGGGCTACCAGCATCACCACCACCACCACCTCATGCACGAACCTTTCCCGTTCGTGCAGCGGTGCCACCAGGACGCGCCGTATTTCCAGAGCTGGGTGGTGAACCACGGGGAGGACTTCCAGATCCAGGCGCCTTACACGCCGCCCGCCGAGCTGGGCGCGCACGGAGCCGCGCACGACGGCCGCCTAGAGGCGCTCCAGCCGGGGATGGGGAAGCGGAGGACGTCCGGACCGAAGAAGGAGCGCCGCAGGACTGAGAGCATCAACACGGCCTTCGCCGAGCTGCGGGAGTGCATCCCCAACGTTCCCGCAGACACCAAGCTGTCCAAAATCAAAACGCTGCGCCTGGCCACCAGTTACATCGGGTATCTGATGGATGTTCTGGCCAAGGACTCCGGCGAGACGGAGGGCTTCAAGGCTGAGATTAAAAAGTTGGAAACGCGGGATTTGAAAAGGAAACGGGAGCTGGTGAGTTTGTGTTTGCAGGAGCAAACTTTTCCTATCTCCCCGTCACATAGCTATATTTTATTTAAAAGAGAGTCTGTAACATCTGGTGTTGAGGATGAAACATCTGCAGGCCTTGGAATGGCCCTGACCTGGAAGCGCTCTGACCAAAAAACAGCTCACATATCTATCATTTTATGTTACAAATTATGTTTTTTTCTGTTATTTTAACTGCGGTAGAAATTGCAATTACAAATAATAACAAACAGGACATAAAACCCTTTTTTATGAATTAATTTAAAACAAAAAAGACTGAAAACCCTCTTAAAAATGCATACAAATGCACAGTTTTAAAATTATATATATATTATATATTCTCCATATCCATAATGAACTATAAAAATGAACATTAAAGGTCCAGCGGTTCTCTTTTTGTCGTCATCTTGGCTTACTTTTAAACAAATCCCTAAAATGATTGTAATTTAAGAGTCAAAACAACGTTCAGTTGTCCTAAGTGTGTACGTAAACATCCTAATCCCAAACCAGAGTTCACCATTAACAACTATTTTTCCTGGTCCACTTTTGGGGTGAATACAAAGTTCTAATATCTTCAAAACGTTCCATGTGTTTTCGAAAGGTTGCGCGGTATATTTTGTTGTATATAATTCCCAAATATTATTTCTGCCAACTGTTAGGGCAAGAATCTGATTATTTTTGAGTTACTGTTATTGGTCATATTTTTATACGAATAGGGTTGAAATATTGAAAGCTTCATGTTCAATATCAAGAATAAGATGAACTGAATCGACCTGAAATAGCAGCTTTTAAATACAGCAAGCAGGGATATTTTAGCCTACATAGTTCTACAAAACAAAGAAACAATGATAAAATAATCCTTTCGAATTTAATCCGTGAGTTTGGTCCCGTGTTTTTCAGGTAAATAAACGAAATATTTGTCTTAACTGTTAAACATTTCATAAATCTACGACTAATATCTTTTAACAACCAATTATAATTTACTTCAACCAAAATAGGTTAAATTCTCACAAACTCAAAATTTTGGGTCATTTTACATGATCAGTTTTCTCCTCATGTCTATTGTACCAAACATCATTCCCAGAGACAAAACTTCTGCTTGCTTGGATTGCGCGTCTCTAAAACAGTTGAAGCTGGAAACGAACTTAAATCCTTGCTCTAATAAAGGAACATTTCTCATTCACTACACTAATTACTGTTCTTATTTTTTACAATTCACATAACGAGCATGTCTGTAAAATGTTTGATCTAAATGCGTGAGTCCGTTTTCGTTGCAAAAGCTAAATTAAATAATGATTATTTTTAGCCAATACTTCAAAAATGTTTTGCACTTTCAAAACGCATTCCCTGAAAAATATTTTTAAGTTAAGACACATATAGTTCATCTGATTGGCTAACTAATCAACGGCTAAACATTTGCCCCACCCACTTTCTCATCAGAGGCATTAAATTACATTTAATTCCAGATTATCTTTAATTGTCTTTGATATTCATTTTACAATTCTAAATATTCATTGACATTAATAATTGTTTAAATGCATTAATGAAATTAAGTGTTTAACTTTGCATTTCACAATTGCATGATACATTTGATTTGTTGTAGTTTCAACTTCAAACTCCATATACAATCCTATACAATGCAATGACTATAAATAAATGTTAAGGCCAGTTTTGGTACTTTCAGAACAACATAACCATTATTTCTTGAAAAATGTGTTTAGTTAAAATGGAAGCAAGTAAATCCTTTTAAGCTCGCCTAAGCAACCCCAAACATCTTCAAACCACATTAAGCGTTTAAATGTCATTAAAGTCTTAATTTAGTCACATTTTCTAAAGAATTTTTGAAAAATTTTCTAATAAAAAACCGCTCTGGTGTTAAGACTAACGCACCCAATTTAAGGAAAAATAAATCAGCTTGAAAATGTAGTCCTAAACACTGACGCTTAATATTTGATATTCTAAGAACAGGACTTGTCTTCCAATGTTAATTCAGAAAATAATTATTTAGGGCACAGCTCTCTAAATATCTATTTTAAACATATATGTTCAAATTTCAAATTAATGCATGAATCCGATATAAACTGGGCCTAAACACATATGTAGTCAATTATGTATTTTTAAAATTAATTAGACATTACTTTGTCTTTTTCTCTTTAGTGAATAAGTGTTTCCAAAACGCTTAACATAGGTTACAAAAAAAATCTTGCATGATGATTATATTAATGATAAGGATTATATAAAGGATTATGATATACGTGATTATGATATTAGTGATGATGATGTGGATGATATTAATGATTATGATGATGATGATGATGATGGCGCTCTATTTGCAGACCGACGGCCTGCAGGAATCTTTTGCAGGCGAGAAAAAGGTGAAGGGCCGAACCGGGTGGCCGCAGCAGGTCTGGGCCCTGGAGCTCAACCAATGACCTCCTTAAGAAAACCAGTCATGGCTTCAACCACAGACACACACACGCACAAATACACTGACATACTTAGGCTGAACACGCCGCTGGGCATGCGCAGTGATGCGCTGGAACCGAGAGAACCAGAGGACTGCGCTGTCAGGATGCGCTGCCTGCTAATGATCATAGGAC
>JAVLVB010000054.1:1480494-1494213 GCA_032876305.1 Orestias chungarensis
TGTCTAAAAAGAGAGGAGAGGAGAAAACCCATCTGAGAGAGAGACTATTATTAACACAGCTTTTCACAGCTCACATGTAAAAAAAAAAAAAAAAAAAAACGCTTAAAGAGAAAAATCGAATACAAATGTTTATTATTGTTCGTGGAAATGTGTATTGGATGTGAATTTGGTTCCATAAATAAATGGATTTTATGACACGTTACATTTGGAAGACCAGAGTTTCTGTTCTGCCTTCATAAGCAAACACATTTTGTGTTAATTTGTTTTGTTTGTAGTAAACACTAATAACCTTTTTAACACTGAAACGTACAAATCGATCCACCTTTTATCGCAAAGAGGGTTCATCAGGGACCTCTAGTGGTAACTGTCTGTCACTATAACTATATCTGCTTATTTATTATAGTGTAAAATACAAGTTATTGAGTCGAGGCTAAAATATGTCTGGCCCAAATGTCTCTCAAAACAACCCTAAACTGCATGTACACTGTTAATTCAATATCAACATCTTTTCCAAAACGTTCCAGTAAGATGAAGTTGGCCAAAATCAGACAGGATTTCATTTTTGTGACTTTTACTGCATTAGTTCTTCCTTTCCTCTCAAAACCCAGCTGGTGTCGTCTGACGGAGCTTCAGGAGGAGACCGATTCCAGTGATGGCTCTTCCTGTCAAAAGGAAGTCCTTTCTGTCCACTGTTGCCTCATGCTTTCCCAGGGTAACGTTTCATTGACGAGAATCATTGTCAATAAGATTGTCGATTTTTTTCTTTTTTTTTCTTAGATCTGAAAGCTAACTTTTGCCTGGGATCTGAAATCAGTTATCATTACGTTGTTTTTTTTTTCCAAGTACGACAACAAACCTCGTCATGAGGTTTCAAATGCCTTCCCTCAGATCTTTCCCCTACAGACCTTTTGGTTGGCTGTTATTATATATAAATCAAACTGTAAGAAATGGTTAAAACTAAAGAGATATTTTTTTGTTTGATTAGGAGTATAAACTTGTCTCATGTATTAAAAGTCAAGTAATCAACAAATAATATAAGGTGTTTATTATAAGGATGCAGCCAGTGCGTTTATGCAGGCCAGGTCCAAGGGAGTGGCTATGAAACAGGAAGTTCTAGCCTTCAGATTTATTCTTACCTTTACCTCAGTGTATGTCTTGTCATCTGGTAATTGTACCAGCACTTCCCATATCCTGGTAAAACTAAAGCTGGAAATCATGCTTTTACCTCTGGTACTGCTAGACTCCTGTTCAGCTTTGTCCACCTATGATATCTGAACAAAAATGTAGTACGCATTAAATCCAATCAAATCTAACAATTTGATTATATTTAAAGGTGCTCAGTAATGCTTTGAATAGAATGTGTTATGATCTATTAATAAAAAAAATATATCCCCCAATCTGTTCTTGTGACTGTACAATACATTTATTAATAATATTAAGAGCAGTACGCAGCCATACTTAAATATGTCTTTTCTCTTTTCTTTCTAATACAAGTCAGTATAAGGAGGCATGACCTGTGTGTTAATAAAGATGGATGTTATCTACATGACACTAAGAAACCTACAAGCAAAATAAAAAAGTACAAACTGAGGGGGAAAAAAAACAAGAAAAAGAAAAAAAAAAATGCAACAAAAATCCTAAAGTGTGATTTCCATCCACAAAAACAGCAACGGAGGACGATGGTTTAAGGATATCAGAAAGCTGTAAACCAAACCTAGTCCTATCAAAATTATTTAAGCTTGAAATCAAAGTGAGGATTTGAACAGTTGAGGTCCGAAACGAAGGGATGACATCAAGACGAACGTTTCCACGTAATCAATTCTTAAAAACCGATGGAGGAAAAAGTTGCACTTTCCAGCCGCAGACTTTGTCTACCACACACAGTGCTTCCATGTATAAAACAGAATCAAGTTCTAACTTTAAATCTTTGTGGAGGTTTCATCTCCTCGTTAAATATGCAGACGGCTTCAAACAACACCCGAGAGTAAAAACAGAACAAAGAGGATTTTCTTTTAACACTTAAATCAGTGTGTAGCCACAAAATAACAATCTAATGAGCAAAAAAAGAAAAGAAAAGAGGCTCGCAGCGCGACATCACTCCTCGGCATCTTTAAATCTGGTCACATTCCATCCCAAAACAGGCCACTGAATAAGGTCAGAGCCGATATCAGGCCTTTCCAATTTAATTTTAGACATTATTATTCATGATGTGATTAGATCTGAGCTGTAAAGTGAACCTGAGCCTGTAATGTGTCCTTTTTTTAATACATTTCGTTTTGTTTCACCTCCTTCCAGCGTCCTCCCTCTGAATGTGTTAACAGTCTTTTCACCAGCCAAATAATAATAGTTAAAAAAGTGTTTTTGCTCCTTTTTTTTAAACTCTTAAGGCAGCGATATTGTACATTGCATTCAGCTGAATTATTTCAGATCAGATGCCGTTTTTGTTGCTTTTTTGTACAGTATTACGACAGAAAAAAACAACAACTCCACAGTGAGTCTTGGGGTCTCCACAGACTTTATGGAGAGGTCAGCGAAAACGAAAGAACCAAGTGGAAGCAAACCCAGCCTTTCTCCACATGTGCTCCAGTTCAGTTTAAAATCCACAAAGGACGGCAAAGGCTCGGGTCCGACAGTGGGAGTGGATGGAGGCGGAGCTAGTGATGGTGGGGTCCAGGTTTGGATTGGAGCTGTTGCTGCTGTTGTGGTAGAGGGGGAAGGTTAGTCCAGCGGTTTGCCACCGTCGCCCTTCTGGTCCAAGCGGCTCTTGCTGCTCTTCACCATGTAGATGAAGTAGGTGAGAGTCTCCTTCTCGTTCACAGGAATATTCCTGAAGTGTCGACTCACAGTCTGAGGAGAGACGAGGTAAAAATAAATAAAGAGACCAAAACAAAACAAAAAACCCAGCTATAACTAGAAGTCTAAGCAGTAATGTTTTTTGTTTGTTGGTAAAAACTTTTCCACATCAAAACAAGAAGTAGTTATTTAGTAAAAGGTTGACAACTGTAGCTTCATGATGTTCAAGATGACATCCATCTTAATGTTCCTAAGGTATAATATTTAATCAAAATATTTTATGGTTTGTTGACATTAATCTATGTATATGCTTGTAAAATGTAGACAAACAATGTAGTAGTCATATGTGCAACAACAACAACAACAACAACAACAACAACAGTTGTCTCTATTACTGTCTAATTATTACAATGTACAATGTCATACAAGTACAGTCTTCAGTCAAAGGCTTCTTTAGATTAGATCCAAGACTGACAGATACTGACGTTCATTCTTGACCAAAGCATCGCCACGATTGTTTGACGATACGAGTTAGGACAGCATTTAATTTACCTTTAGAATACACAAAGTAATCATTTAAATCAATTGTAATAGTGGCTTTTGGTTATAATCATTACAAGGATTGGATTCCAAAGAAATATAAGTTTTTTTTTTGTCCCACATAAACTGATTTTAACTGAATGACCACTAGGAAGAGTGAAATGACATACAGGAAGGAAAACACGGGCGTTTGGCTCAGAATCTTACAAAAACACACAAAGAACCCTAAAAATCACCTGGTTTATTTTCATTTGTCTACAGTGTACCATAAAACAATTCTGGGGAAGTGTGAATTTCCACAACTCTGCTAACACGCGGGTTCACCCATCAATAGGCCAGTGAAGGATGTAGAGCACCCCCTGCTGGATTATGGGCCAAATTACCTGTGCCGAGCAAACCAAGGTCTCTTTTCTAATGGGAATACACAACCAACAATGAACTTCTGGGTTTAATATATCTGACTCTATGATACCAAATAATTTATAATGTAGTAGTTGCAAGAGATTCTTTATTTATTGTTTGAGCAACACTGAACATAGCTAACTTTTTCTTTCAGCTACACCCCTTATCATGCATGACAAAACTCAAGAACATCATCAGCGTGAAAAATGAGAGACTGGTGCTTATGAGCTGTCTGTGTAGCTGCTGTGTAACTTGTTACTGATAAAGCTGTTGTGTGTGTGTGTGGTTTACCTCTGCCAGCTGGGCCTTGTTGAGGCCGGGTCTGGTCTGCAGCTTATAGTGTCGCTTGTAGCGTCTCAACGTGTTCACCTGGAGCTGGAACAGATCCACCTGAAAATGGACATATCACAGTGATTGGCATAAGAGTCCTTTCAATTCTTATCCTGCTGACAAACCAATAAAACAAATGCTGGGCTAAACATAGTAAAACAAAAAAACAACATCAATTCAGAAAGCCTGTGTGAAAAAAATCCTCTGGGTGACTGAAAGGTGTCTGAGGTGTGTGGCTGCAAAATGAACTTTACTCATCATCCTCCACCGCAGTGCGGTTGAGGTGTTTGAGTCAACATGACATCTAAAACTCCTGCTTTTATTCTGGTGATCATAGTTGCTAATGATTAGTAATGTAAAACTAGCTGCAGATGTTTTACCAGTTTTTGTTTTGGCTTCATTTCAATAATCAGAAAGTGATATTTGTTTGCATTTGTTTTACACCGCTGAAAGAACAACTATTTTTGTTCTGACACGGAAAAAAATCCTAAAAGTAAAGTTTTTCCGTTATGTATCTTGTGAGTATATCAGAGTATGTATTATAAAATGCACTGACTAAAGACACTTTTCGCCATCGCCACCAAGTTTTTTTGCTTTATGCGGGTTTAAACACCGCAGTTTCTCTCCCAGAAACTGAAAGTAAGCGAAGCTTTCACTTGAGAAAGTTGATCCACAGACGCACTGAATAGAACGTTAGGTTGCACAACACTAAAAACTCTAGTTCATGCTGAGGTGAAGCAACAATTACAGGGCAAAGCATTGAAGTTTTTTTGACTTTTTTTTTTTGGGAACGTTGCTTACCTCAGGCACCTCCACATCGTGATCCGGTGATTCTCCACCATCGTCACTTGTCTTCCTCTTTCTCTTGTTGCGGACACTTTGGATAAAATTCTTGTGGAAGTCACAGATGTAGAGATGTCGCACCTATAACGTCAAGAGAAGGTACAAATCTTTTTTTAGCTCACATATTGTAAATGAAAGCAGATATTCTGCTATAGTTATAGCATTAATGCATACAATGTTTTGAGATCACTGGGATTTTTCATCATAAGGACCCTTAAATAAATTGCTGGATAAAATTTTATCTGGATGTATGGAGAATAAAGTATCATTGTGCATCAATAATATTAGGGTAAAACTCTTTTAAAGATAAAGATAGTAGTCGAAACAACAAGTCTGTTAATATGTTAGCAGATAAACCACCTTCTTAATGAGCTGATATAAACTCATTACTTTATAAAGAGTGGGAACGTTTTTTAAACCAATACACATTTAAATATGAATCTAGTTTAAATGTTCGCATAAGAGGGTGCATACAAATCTAAAAAGATTATGTTGAAATGTTTTAAAAAGACCCAAATAAATGCTAGCATTTGTGTGATATGTTTCCAGGTCGTGCCTGGCCAGAAATGTTAGCCGTTTTGTTTTGATTCATCATTTTATATCAAAAGCGAATTATAATAAAAAAAGGTTAAATACACAACAAATTGTCTAACAGGAAGGGATAAAAGTAAAAAAACTTAATTCTCACATTAACCGCAACAAAAACACTGTATATCCCAGAATACAATATGATATCCACAAAATGCATACTTAAAATTCCTCCCCCACTTTGTATTTACAAAACATTTTTTAAATAATTATTTGTATAAGGTTGCAGACAAGTGCTGGGTCTGAGCAAGAATTACTGCATTAATGCAGCGGGACATGGAGTGAATCAACTTGTGGCTCCGGTGGGGTGTTTCGGCATTACTGTCGACCTTCAGTTTGTCTCGTCCTCATCGCCATCCGGGTACTCTCAGGTTTTTCCTGTTCGAACTTCGCTGCAACTACTCCCTCCTGCCATTTTCTAAATCCACCTTAAAAATCTCATATTCACATACTCCCATAGTGATTCATAAAAGTAAGTTGACCTCTGTAAAACAGTACCCCTCCCCCCAATTCTGTAAATATTCCTGCTTGTAAGAAAACATACCAGACTCTTTAGTTTTAGCTTTCAAAAAAATGTGAGTGTCTCTTAAGATCTATACTGTGTATTTTTCTGAATGATTGTTTTTTTTTAACTACACATACTAACTGTAAAAAAAGAAAGGAAAAAGTTAAAAGTTAATTGTATACATCATATATTTTAAATACTATTATGATATTATGTATTAGTTTTTTGCATTAGTGTTTTCTTTTGAAGCAAACTAAAAGCAGGACAAGTTATCCTAGAAGAAGAGGGGGCGTGTTAGCGGCAACTGCGACGCGGGGCCGACATTGCTGCCCCGCATAACGCCTGACCGTTTAACCCCGCACACAACCTGCCTGACTCCGTAAACACCAGCTGAGCCCCGAGCCAAAGCGTTCTGCTTTCAGGCGTGTTTTAAAAATAAGTAAAACACAACAAAGTTGATCTTACGCTCTTGTCGATGTCCAGCTTGAGCTTTTTCTGTGATATGCTCTTCTGGATCCTCTTGCTGAAGGAGGCGTTCCCGGCGGAGCGGCCGCAGCGCTCGCCGTCCTCGATCAGACAGCAGCTCTGGCCGTAGAACGGTGGAGCCGGCGGGCCGTCGTGGCTGTCCTCCTCCGTGCTGAACCCATTCATTCTGCAACGCTTGAGGCGAAACTCGAGTTCGAACAATAGTAGCTCACCAGCCCAACGCGTGTAATCTGAATCACAGGTCGTGCTGTTGTTTTTTGTTTGTTTTTAAACCAGGCGACCCGACAGTTAGCTAGCCAAGTAGCTAACTCGGTTTAGCGGCTAATCCCAGAGCTAACAACTCTTGTCGCCTGTGTCTGACCGACTCGAACCGAGGTGATTCCGGGTTAAAAACATTCCACTCATCGGGTTAAAGCACGTCAACAAGAACACAAATAAAATGAAATAAAAACCCGGCTAGCGTTGGGTTTTTTTTTTTAGCTACGCTGCTAACCGGCGGAAGAAGGTGGAAGAGCCGCCGCCGCAGCAGGCTGGAATTCCTTCGGTCAGAATCCCCGCACTCACCCAAGCAAGTCGCCCGTTACTTTCTCGTCAACAACCCAATCCGATTTCCCAACTAAGCGACGACAACTGGTCGCGACAGTCGATGCGACTTTCGCAGATTTCCAGCAGTTTATCAACTCCAGAACTGCAATTTCGTGTGAGAAGTGATCGGTACAATGGAACACGCTCCTTCCCGTGTGGCGGAAGTTCTTGCGGAGGGCGGTGATTGGCCAATTCTTTCCCCGAAGGCGGGCCTTATTTATAAACATCATGCTCCTGTTTGCTGTAGCAAACGTCAGTTTCCTCAGCCGTTTTCTACTACGAAAAAATGTTTTAAACACTTAAATGGCCTTTTGATTAATTAGCACACCCTTGTAGTTAAAAACTTAGCTTTGGTTTTCAACTGCTTTTGTCATGCTGACCAAAAATTGATTATTTGGGTCTTTGTTAAACTGTCTCAATCGCTATAATGATTAACCATACATTCTTCATATAAGTCTTAACATGCAAATGTCTTGAACAACATTCATTGCATGTTGTAACATGTCAAACTTATTTCTTTACATTTTAATTCGTTTTTTAATTATTATTATTGTTAATAATCTGTCCTAAATTGGTCCCAGCTGAATCCTGAGTTTATCCAATGTGAGTAAACTTGTGAAGCATTTGGTCAACCAATGATCAACCAGTTTTCTGAAATTGCTGAAAGTTACATCTCATGAACAATCAGTGGGTGTATATGTAATGTTTTTTTGTGGAAGGGAAAGTTTCAAAGGAAAAGGAGTGAGACATGGTAGATGGGTTAGGAGGCAAAGCAGAGAAAGTGGGAAAAGAAGTCAAGGTTATATTCAAGTTGCCATCACTCCAACATAATCAGGCAACGTTTTTGCAATCCACAACAATGCTGATAGAGTTCTTCTTGTCCCACTTCCCATTCCTTAACCCCATTAAGGTTTTTTTTCCTCATCATTGGCATAGAAATCATATGCTCACCAGCCACATACACAGATGACTCTGAGAAAGAAAAGACAGCAGCCGCACAAAGGCTTTCAGGATGAGAAAATCAACACTGACAATCCATTTAAGTAAAAGTAACTGACATCTATTCTTAGATTAAAATGACAACTGACTTTAAATAGATAGATAGATAGATAGATAGATAGATAGATAGATAGATAGATAAATAGATAGATTTGATTAACCAGTTTTTGTCTCATATAACTAAGATAATAGTTTTTCATTTTAGTTCTTTAAATTCAACGAAAATATGGACTGAAAAAAAAAACACATTTTGTGAATGTTATTCCAGCAGTAGTGTGAATACTGAACGTCGTTTATCTGAATAGACTAAACTATGGTGCAATCATCGTTTATACCACTAGGTGGAGACAAAAGCTCATTAATGAAATCGAAAAAAAATGTGGCAGCAGTACATTTCTTTTTTGTTAGACTGTGTAAAATTTGTGGTAAAATGGCAGGCATTCTCACTCGGATTTCAGGGAATAGGCTTTAAAATATCATATAAATATTTAAACCCATGCATCCTTTTAGTTCATATGTGCAGTTTATAAAAGCTGAGCAGGCAAAATTTAAAGAAGCCAGTAACTTTTTCCAGTTTGAAGATCAGGCCATAAAAATTATTAATTGAAGTGGGGTTTATGTATCACTCTTATCTGAATCAGTGCTCCAAATGACTGAATTTCTTTTTATTAAATTCTGCACAGTTTTTGCAGTGCATTTCAATTAGGCTGAGATCTGTACTTTGTCTTGACCATTAGATCATGTATCTTTTGTTGTAGACTTTCTGCTGTGTTTAATGATTGTTGTTTAATTAAATCCAAGATTCAGCTGTCATACAGATGGCTCCATACTGAACAGAACTGAAGCCTTCCATTAAGTTTCTGGTCAACTTGAGAAACTCCATCAGATGTGTTTTTTTGTTGTTCTCTTTTACATCTATCTGAATGTGTTCTTCACACCTTAAGATTAACTCACAGGTCTATACATGGATCAAACGTGAATCATCCTGTCAATAATATGAACTGTATGAGTAGGATGGGAATGCAGACGTAGGTAAAATCTGTTACAGAAATCTATATCGCTTAGCGCAATGATTCAAGTTCTAACTTAAATTCATTTTAGTTTGTTTGGGTTTATTTGTATAATGCCAATTCACAAAACATGGTATCTCAAGGCACGTAATAAAAATCTTTTCAGTTTAATCGTACATGCATCCCAGTTGTTCGTAGTTATCAAACTGAACTGAAATTAGTTTAAAAGCATCTCTTACTAAAAAAACCTAGCCTATTGTGTTAATCATTGACTTGCATCATTCACTCCTCCTGGATAAGTCTGTTGTGACAATAGAAAATCACTTGCACTGTATTGATGTCTCTTTCAAGGCAGAAGCAGCATCTTGTGTTCAAGTTAGCGTTTTAAGCATCCATTTTTTTTATGTCAAATTATAAGTGTGTTATCAAGACTGTAAGGCGACAAACTGCTTTAAAATAATTTGTGACCAAGATCTTTATTTTGTTTGAAACAGTTTCCTGATCTCAGCCTCATCCAATACCCCTATATTCTTTTACACAAATGGGATAAATTTGCAAAAGCTTCACCACAAAGGTGGAGGCTGTTGTGGTAAATTGGTTGCTTGAACTTATTTTAGAGCCTATGATAACCAGCATGATTTCATTTTCATTTGCTAAATGTGATATGTGGTTTCATATTCTAACTACCTCATCTTGCTAAAGTCATAGCTGAAAGAAAGCATGTTTGATACAAGGAAATAATGTAAAAGTTCACACCATGAAAGAAGTAATGAAACAGCAAAAACATTTAGATATTTTCGTCTTTTTCTGAAACAACTCTCAACCTACTAAACACTTTCTAAGCAGCATTTATGATAGCTGGAGAGTGCAGGAATGTAATAGCGTGGTGCCTTCCCTTGAGAGGAAGGGTTTACGGACTGTCCCTTGACTTGAAAAGTGGCAGATGATGGAGCAGGGTAACATTAACAGGTTTCTCATATTGCTATCAGGAAAATGTCTCTAAGAGGCAATAAGATGTGAAGTGGTCTCTCTGTGTATTCAAAGTTCTCCCCACACCTCGGTCACAGAGCCACAGCTGAGCAATATGACATCCCTGGAGACTCCAGGAAATGGGCTGTGCCGAAGGAGCTATATGCAGGGATACAAAAAAAAATCACTGCCGCCTAAAAGCTATTCCAGTTTCTGTGTGGGTAGAATAAAATAATTATGACATTAACATTTTGGAAAGTGTTTTAACACACTCAATCACTAAGATGATCAAAGTGAAAAGGGATTGGAACGTTCCCAAATAATCTATTTAAAGAGAAGGTTATTATGAAGAGCTATCATAAAGTATGCAGATGATCCTGAGATTGTCTGTTAAATTAATTTAAAGCCTTTAATAAAACAAAACCAGACATGCATTAGTTTGTAAGACCTACCTCCATTTAATCTGTAATAGAGAGCAAGGCCATGAATTAGTTTATGTCCACTCATCATAAGCTTTTCTGTCTTTATCATTTTGAGCTTTTAATGATTTATCTGAACCGTTCTTGTACCAGGACGAAATGTTGAAGGAACGTAACTACTTTTAAAAACAGGAACATCCATTCAGTTTATTTATGCAGTGCCAATTTACAACAGATGTCGTCTGAATGCACTTTACAAAAAAATCAATTCAAATCATAGATACATCATTACAAATCAGTTTAAAAAGTTTCCAATCTGAGGACCCCCAGCAGATTGTATCAAGTCACTGACTTGCAGCATTCGCTCTTCTGGAATCAGCAGAGCGAAACAATGGCTTGTGTTGTCGTTAACTTTATAGCAATCCCTCATCAATCTATGTTGAATCTTGTTGAATGTGGAAAGGGTCATGTTGGCAGCGGCGTATCTTGTGTTACATCCCCTTCCCAGTTGAAGGGGGAAAACACAAGGCAACCACAACAACATGTCAGACTTTGTAAAGGACAAAAATGGGATTTTACTATTTATAAAAAATAAAATAAAAAAAAGGAACAAGGATGGACAAGCTGTGGGGGAGAGAGTGGTTGTTAGGTGGTGCCACGTCAAAGAACTGAATAAAACAAATTAGGGCCTAACTATCACCTAAACTAAACAATAATGAAATGGAAAAGAAAACCCTGCCTCTCTATTCTAACAAAAAACTCACCTAAACATTACATGAGTGGCATCAACCTACTTACCTAGTGTCCATAACAGAAAACAGAACCCAAGAGATGGAAATGTACAGGGTACCCCAAACTTTCCCAGCCCACAAACCTCCAAACAAGAACTAAAGTACAAATCATGTCAGTCAGCCAGCCAAGAGGAGCAGCAACACTCAGCCCTGCAGGTGATCCCAACACAATGTGTTGGGATCCTGTTTGGAACAAAATAGCTTTTAGGGAGTTCATTAAAATTTAGGTAGAATAAGATTGTGCACCTATTTAGAAACAAAAACCTTTAAGAAGTAATTAAACATTGAGGATTGGTCCAAGAACAAGAAAAAATCAGGCTGGTTTAATTTAATAAATCTACAAGCACTGGTTACTCTAAAACAGCTATATCTGCACTTCAGAGTCATGGTTTCAGTTCTCACTTTTTTCATTCACAAAAAAGTCTTTCAGCGAACAACTTTGTGCAGTTTTGTCAGTGGTACCTATCAGCTATTCTAATCTGTATACAGACCCCTTCAAGGCTAAAATATCTAAAATCAATGTAGGCCCACTTTCTCCCACACACAGGATTTTGCTTCTTCATACCTGTTCTTGCTCTTCTGCCAATGTGTCTGAGGACTCTTTGAGAAGCAGGTGCTTTTCTAGCGGACAGACTGTGACTGGAGCCAATTATCACGTCTGTCACAGAAAGGAAAGGAATATTTCCTCCAATTTTTCCATGTCGTTCTCGCCAAGAAAATGAGTAAGGACATGGAGGTCCACTCTGCTAAGATGGAATATTTCAAGTAAGACACTGTCTAAACATAATGATACAGTCGCCACTGAATGACTGGAACACTTCCTACTTGCTGGTTAGTAGAACGAGACAGGTGATGTTTAGTTAGAAAACCATACATTTGAGCTTTTTGATGAACACTGGAGGTAGATTGGTGTAAAACAAAGGAGGCATATGGTAAAAGATTATATTCAAACTGCATTTGAGAGCATGCCAGGCTGTAGCACATCATAGACTCTTTGAAACACCAGAACCTTTTTTAGTATAAATCTGGTGGCCACATGAAGAACACTAAAAGCTAGATCTCTTAATGCCTACCAGTGACTGAATAAATGGCTAAATACACACAGAAAAAAATCAGAAATAAAAAAAGCCTACTTTCATTTATATTCCCAAATAGTAAACCTGGAGAATCCCAGTAACATAGAAAGGCAATTGTGCAATCCTGAAAAGAGAAGATTATTCAGTCTGTAGTTGTGACAAGGGTTGATTGTGTGTCTTTGGCCTTTTTCTTTATTATCACATACAATTCTCTGGTAATTATATTGCATAGTATTTGTAGTTTGGAGACTATTTGTCATAGTACTTCAGTATAAAACAAGTGGCGCGTTAAAAAGCATAGGAATCATGTTTGTAAATTGGATACATTAACTATTTCTATGACCAATTTACCAGGAGCCAGTGTTGATTGATTTTTAGAATTGATGTCTTCCAGAGAGTTTTACACCACAGACTCATTCAGCTCAAAGCAGTTCTGCCCTTTTCACTGGCTCACTCATCAAAAAACCCTCAAGGTGTATTGATTAAAATACAGTGGGAAAAAAAATACATTAAAGAAGCATCAATACTTGTACGGTCACTGCCAATCGTTTTGCTGCTAAAACTACTGTCTGTAATGAAATTTAAAATATGAGTTCCCACTGACCTGCACAGGTCAGGGATCATGAAGCTGACTGGAAGCCACAGAATGAAATAATGATTCATTCTTGATCAATTTCTGAGTTATGTTTACTGTTTACAATTTTCTGTGCATAACTGAGCATGTGAAACAGAGCCTCCTTGCCAAGCAGGGTGGCACTTTGACTTATTTCTTTCTGACCTTTCATGGCATTTGGAAAGGGCAACACCACAGACAGATGGTGCATACTCATATGCAAATTGATAACGTTAGGTGAGGGCGGCAGCAGCAGGCTGTCTCAGTAATTCAAACAATTTGCTTTGCACCAAGATAATGCTCTTCGTTGAGTGTGCTGTACTCACATTATTTGTTAGTTGTTGCTCAGTTTCCATTCGATTATAAATTATCTTGGTGGACTGAGTGAGAAGGTATAAAAAGTGTCAATACTTTTCCAGAGGACAAGAACATTTAAATTTAGTATATTAAAACTCTGGCCCTACTTTAAATTCAAACTGCTTCTAGCCATTTTGATGCTGCCATTCATAAAATTGGCAATTTTTTTGACTTTGTCAATAAATTTTTCTTAATGTCTCTCCTGAAAAAAAAGAAAAACCAAGGCTCACAACGACAGCAGATTTCAAGTAAGTGTAAAACAAGGAAATGCAATTCAATACGTGACATGTAATACTGGGGAGTGCAATACAGAACTTCTGTATGACTATTCCTATATATTACTGTTAATATTAGACCCGCTGCACTGTTTTCACAAGTATTTGTTTAATGCAACCCCCCCCCCCCCCCCCCCC
>JAVLVB010000054.1:1494313-1506377 GCA_032876305.1 Orestias chungarensis
ATCACAGTTTCTCAATTTAGCTAACAAAAAGGAAATACTTTTGTCCCTTCCACAAAATCTTCTTTTGTTTTACATTACCGCTTGCTTATGTCAGTCAAAATGAATTAATTTCTTCTAAAACTAATAGTTCTACTTTAAGTCACATAGCTTTAAACTAGAAATCTGACAACTCAATGCTGTTCTCTCTCATTTTAAGAAATGGACTCCCAGTTTGAGCCATTTTGGGGTTGAACCTCAGCTTTTATTCATCATATTATTTTGCATGGCCTTACACAAAGGGTTTTTGTTCTTGTTCTAAATAAGCTGGTATTTAGGATTTATTCTCAATTCTGTGAACAAGCTAGCATTAAAAACAACATATGAGAAACAATCATGGTTTTCTTGAGCCTTCTGACCCACATGCAGGAAAACAAGTACAGCATCTGGTAAATAAGGTTTATCTAAAAGTGATAGGATGTGATGTGCAATGATGAGAGTGGTCCAGATCTCAATTACCTACTCTATAATTTCTTCCTGATACTTCTTTGGATATTGCGATAATGTCTACAGTGGCTAGAGAAAGTACATACATTTGATAAACTACAACAAGACGTTTTTAATGACTTTTGGCTCTTCACACAGTACTGTGAATGTTTGAATTATTTCCTCCCTTCAAAATAAACAACTGCATTATGTCACAAACATTAAAAAACAAATCAGGCAACAGGGAGGACATTTAAACACAACTGTAGAAAAATCAATTTTTTTCCCAGGAGAACAATAACAATGCAATATTTCATAAAATACAGATGTATTGACGTGTACAAGTGTTAAGAAATGGTCATGTTTTGTTTACCTTGGATTACCTTGGACACTGAATAGTACATTAAACATTTTTTCTCTAAAAAGTGGTCAAAAGTTATTTTCTTTGATTTTCTTTTGTCTTCCTGCCCTTAATAATATTTATACTTTTAAAGGTACTGATAATTTCAGATAAGAAATCAAATTGTTACAAATCTGGTTTTACATTTGAAACACTTTTTTGCTCCAAATAATTGCATGTTTGGTTACCTAAAACAACTGTCTTAGTACATTTACGTTAGTTTTTTTTCATATAACCTGTCATCCTATCATGCATTTATGAGCGGATTGTGATTTGCACAAGTATAATAGACTGGATCATACCCATTCCCGCAAATCAACGTTTTAAATTAACCTCTCTTCTATATGCCCGACAAAACTCAGCACCTGCATTTTAAACAGCAGCTGGGAAAAAAAAAGATAATTTAACCAGACTGAATCCTGGTACAGCGACATGACACCTCAATCCTTCCTGCGACCTAAACATGAGCCAAACATATATTACTCTGTGGTGCCCACGTTTCTCTAAAGACAGTCTATCCCTGTTCTAAATGCCAGAGAGGAAGACAGCAGCTCATTCCTTTCTCATTCACCTTGTCTGTTCCAGCCAGAGTTGTGACAATTCAATCTGATCATCGTCTTTCCAGGTGATTTATGGATGCACCCCCGTAACCTTGGAATGTGGAGGGGATTTACATTGATCGCAGTGCTGTCCTTTCAACCTTTTCTATCCTCCCATGTCAAAACACAAAATTTGTAGGGGAAAAGTGGGATCCTTATTTTAAATTTATTATGATATAGTCCACTAAATGTGAGGCCGCTATGAAATTTAGAGTCTAGAATAATTTTTTCAGACAAGTCATGGTTACTCAATAAGTTAGGAATCTACAAATACATTACACCAGAATGAGACCATGGGATGAATTTTAGTCATCAATCATGTATACCTGGTTGGAGAATATCCTGGGGATCCATCAATACATTTTATTCATGCATTTCATCTATCCATCCATCCATCCATCCATCCATCCATCCATCCATCCATCCATCCATCCGTCCCTCCCTCCCTCCCTCCCTCCCTCCGTCCATCCATCTGTCCGTCCATCCATCTATCCACAGATTGTGTGGCTTCACTTCTATCGAATGTTGTTAATACTTATGTAATCATCTGGAGGCAATCATGGAGCTTTTAATTTACATACAGCAATTTGATAATTTAAATGAAGATAAAAGAGGGATTTTATGCTCAGACATTTCTTAAGAAAACATGTTTTACACCTTTGATCCCAATGTTTTGATCCCAATGTAAAAAGGAATTCAACAACTGCATCATACATACTTCAAAGATGTGATAGGGGTTGATGTTTCACATTTCAACCTGCAATGCACAGTTTTCCAAACGCAGTAACATAAATAGCAAGACAAGACACAACAATAAAATCAAAAACATCTGCCTTTTATATTTTCCACTTGGACTATTTTCAAACAATACTTTACATTTTCTTCAATGATCGCTTTGTTTAAAATTCAGATTTTATTTGATGGACTTGAAGGTTCCCTGGTCTTTAGAGTTCATCGTATAGTGAATTCATTTTCTTTCTTTTTTTGCTTTGTTTAAAGTGCATTATTTTTATTATTAGCATGTAAGGCCCATGGAAAATATCCAAAGATAAAAAATTGAACACTTATGTGAGGTGAGGCTTTTATATGTTCTCCTGAGAGATAACTTAAAGTCACTGAAACACAGATTTACTACTCAAACATTAAATCTTTACTTCTTTGTTGAACTGTCTGCTTTCTCTTTTGCTGCTGTTGTTAAATTAAACTGTGGGGTTGAAGAAGAGTTAATCTATTTGTCCATGAAAATCTCTTGCCTTATTAACATTTGTGTGTCAAAAACTGTCAGAAAACTAGAAGAAACACTCAAAATTAACCTGTGAAGGAAAACTCCTGACTTGTTGGTTTAACCATCAAGATGTAGGGACATTGAAACAACAAATGACTAACGGGAAAAAAGACCAATTGTAGTTTTAGATGGACCTTGTAAATTCGACATACTAGCAGTGCTGTCAGCTAACTTTTTTAGGGGCGGATCCCAAAGTAGTCGCTCTGCTGTTAAGTCTATAGACTGATGCTGTGGTGCAGATCCGACCTAGAATCCCAATACAGTCTGATGCAACTTTTAAATATATTCTTATTTACTGCTTTTCATCTCTCAGTCTGTTTTCAGTTATCACTACAAATATTCCTTCATCTTAACTTCATAGGTTCGCAATGCTTTTTTATTTTATTTTTTTCTGTTAACAGAGATAAACAAAAAGTTGAATTGAGCCTGTGAGTGATACAGCTCTGCTCTGTCTTCAGATGTTTCATGAGGTTCCGGGGAAAAAATTGGGAAGTCAGCTACAATTGGAAGCTCAGCAGGACTTTTATGAAAAGCCTGGTATTGCATCTCATCTCTGGGAAGATGACTAATACTGAAATGCAAAACAACCTTTTTATGAGACCAGCCCTCAGAAGACCCTGCGTTGTTTAACTGCAGTCATATGATTGTTTTAAAAGAGCAGAAGAAGAAGGCAGAATTTAGATCATTGCAAGATCAAACCAAAGGGGGAATACAAGGCATCAGCAGCAAAGCTGAAATTACAATAAGTTTGAGTTGTGAGGTGGAAGTTACAAACAAGCAAGTTTTGTTTTTCTAATTACTGTAACTGGTTCCCATTTTAATTTTTCTGAAGAGTAATAGGGTAATTCTTAGGTTCACCCATTTTAATAACTTAGTAGGCTGAGGTGACAAATTGAAGTTTTGGGAAAAAACTATTTCCCCGTGAAATATGTTTCCATGGAAATTTGCTTCTCAGTGGTGTATGGCCTGTTTTCTGTTCTCTCACTAGCTACTCAGGTAGATAATTATTGTAAGTTGTGTAGTTGCCATTTTTGCAGTTGTAGTGATAATTGTTCTGTTGACTTTCATTCATGTGCTGCAATTTTATTTTTTAACACAGGTAGAGCACATGTGCTTGTACATTTTTTAAACGAAAAGTCAGTAACCAAAATCTTATCATAAGGATTTTCTCATTGGAAATTGTTTTTCTGAACCCATAATCAGTTTTATAAAGCTTTAAAACATAGTAACTTGACCACGACTTGCTGTTTCCACTGAAAAATCAAGAGCTGCTGTTATCTTGACAACAGTTCACATACAACAGTGATATTCAGTCCACAATGATACTGCCAATTATTAAATAAGAATTGGAAACTGAACAAAAAATGTACATTTAATTAAACATAGGTGATTTTTATTGATGTTGTAGTTTTCTTTATCAAAATAAATGCGGCACAGAGAAAGTATTACTCTGTATGTTTAGTTATTCACGTTATAACACTAGCTTGGAGGTTGAATCACCCTACTAATGTGACTTTAATATCTTACTGTTTCATGGTTACAGGATCTGAGACTTTTGCTTCATTAGTGAACCTCAAGGTGACAGTCATCTGCACTCATGGAATAAGCTGTCAAATAATGTTTGCGAGCTCAGTCAAACACATCATATCCGGCAGCTGTGAAACATAGCAAGAAATTAAAGCTGGAAAATGAAACTAAGCAATCAAAATCATTCTTGTCTTTCCCAGTGACCTTACTATTTCCAAATCAATTTTGACTCTCAAAGATTTTAATTTTACCTGACTAGGCAGCTAGCAGTCAGGTTTTATTTTGTGTGGCTTAAAGGTTTGCTGTGCCCTTCGTAATTCTTAATAGGCTTACATAGTAGGAGGGCTTGTGGATCCATCTGTGTCAATATCATGCAGCAAACAAGTTTAAATTCAATTTAATCAATGCCAATTTTTCTCTTCTAAACGTTGGCTGGGGAGTGGCTTCTCGGTCCTAACTTGCTTGCTTAAGATGTATGAATTCTATTCAGTCAAAAACTGCTGTAAAAAAATCTATCTGCTAACCATTGTAAAAGCATACCTTTTCCTCGATTATGATTAAATAAATTTGAATGTAATATTGTGAAACATTTATTCAACTAACTGTAGGCAACTCAGTATGTCTAAACATATGACTGTTTTCCGTAAAACTTGAGTAAATCTTAATATGGATTAGAACTGAATATGCTTCAAACATAATTACGTTTAATGCTTCTTGAGATGAAGTTTGCCATTAACTGGTGGTACATTGGTCCACATCTACTGTGTTTGACTAAAATTATAATTTTGGTACAATTCCAAATTGTACTATTTCTTTTCTGCACAACTTTAACATAGTCTGTGTCCAGTCCAATCATGGCAGACCACTGCAGTTGTCTTTGTGTCGTATAGTGAGATGGAGATAGACTCGGACAGATGGAGAAGACTCAGATCCACTAAAACCACAATTCAATTAATCTGAGAGCTTTCCTAAGCCCTCATAGATAAACCAAAAGGAAGTTGCGGATGGGACTCAAGTACCGCCAGGATAATGAATTGCTCATTGAATAATTCATTCTGAAACACGAGTCAAAGAACATAAACTAATATGTTTTTTCTTCAGAATGATGGACAAGAATAATCCTGTGTAGCGCAGAATATTAAGCCTAAGTGACATAAACATGAGGTGTAATGTTAATGTTACAGTTGTACAGTAATGTTCTTAAACTGTTGTCTTCTGATTACACAATTCCACACACATTGTATGGTTTGCAGATGATGAAAAACAGAAAATGCTATCTCATAACAAAACTAATAAACAACATGCACCATGAGTATGTTTGCTCTCAGCCCTTGTTTAGGGCTCTTGTCACATTGGTGTTTGTAATTTTAATTCACCAGAAATTTTTTCAGTGTTTTCAGCGGTTTGACAGTGTGTTGCTAAGGGAAACCAAAAGCACAAAAGGCCCTTAATTGCCTGCTCTCCCGCCCAGTAAAACAGCAATGTGTATCCATGTGTTGCAATTATATCTTGCCTTTTTGCTTGTTATATGTCCACTTTGTCAGTGTGACACTCTTTAATCTTAGGATCTGACATATAGTTTTTTTTTGACAAAAACAAGATATTGGGCAAATTCAAATGCATTTTCTTTCAAGAAAGATTCAAGGTTTCAACAGAATTTAAACTGTTACCCTCATCCACAGATTTATTTGTTGTCATTTTTTAGTTTTGTACATGTTGGTCAGAGGCTAGCTATTGCTAAAAAGCAAAAGAGGGTTATAGAAAAGCCAAATAGCTAGATGGTTAATGGCTCAAAACCAGCATTATAAGGTGCTTTCTTCATCAATGTAAGTCACATTTTGGTGATTTTATTTTTTATTTTTTTATTCATCTAGCAAGGAATGTATTGTCTTAGTTATTATATTGCAAGATATAGATAACGTGTCACTATTAAGCACTGAACCACTTGCTATTTTAGGGGTATTTATTTGTCCATTTTTCTATTAGCAGAATTATATTTTACCTAAATAAGTCATTTGAAATGGATCTCGTCTTTTATTAATATTTGATCATTGTTAATTGTGGTATATTTGCTGTCACTACCAGCTAACAGTCTGACAATGTTTGACATTTGTGCTACCCTTAAAACGTTCTCCAGAAGTGGTGGAAACAATATCCACACTAACAATCTCACACACAGTCATACACGTGCACATACAATTACAGCATACCAAAACCGGAAAATGGCTGAAATTTTAAACCCCAAATTTTAAAACTTTATAGGATCAGGTCTACTGGACCAAAACACTGAGTGAATTAAACAAGTAGGGGGCACTAGAATGCTTCTTGATTTATCCATCCAGCCATCCATCCGCAGCAGCGAGAGTAGAGAGGGTTAGGAAGGAATCCAAAGATATTCACCAGTGATCTCAGAGGTTTAATCTTTTCAGCATGTACTGGGTCTTTCTCTAAGTCTCCGCCTGGTGGGACTAGCTCAGAACATCTCACCAGGGAGGCGTTTTCAGGAGTGTTTCTAATCACAGGCCCAAGCCACCTCAACACTCTCCCCTTGATGTGGAGGAACAGCATCTCTACTCTGTGGCCGTGACTAATGACTGAACTTCTCACCAAAATCCAAATTCAGAATGCTCAAACGAAAGAAAAAGGATGAAATAGAGCCAGAGTGTTGTTTAGCCTTTCTGCTGTCTGCTGAAAGTCTTTCTGTCAAAACTTAAACGAGCCATACACACGCTCAATGTGTCATATGAACTACAATTTTGTTGGAAATAGCTTGTACTTCCAACAACTTCATTTGAAAACCCTTTACCAACACTGCAAGTCATCACCTTTAAGTTTTCTTTTTGCAGTAACATCTTTGATTATGGGAAATTTGGTCAGTCCAATGTGTTCTTACGACAAGTAAATCAGGTATCTCACTGGTTAATCACCAGTCCGTGCTATTCCGATAAAAATTATGACAAGTTATGACAATTAGCAAAAACCCTGGTACATCTCTACAATCAATTATAGCTTGCAATTTAGCTGTTTCTGTCATAATTTCTTTTTTTCGACCGTAAGCCTCGTGTTTGTTTTTTCCGATGTTTTAAAGTCTGCAGTGACTAGATATTGCAAAAAAACATATGAAGCTCTGTGATGCTGAACCAAATAATGGTCCTTGGGTGAATGAGCATAGGAGCTTCATTTTAAACCGTTTCTTGTCAGGACGCTGAAAACACCCAACACTGCTGCTGAACAATGTGTGTGTGAGTGTTGGAACAAGATGTGTGGAGAAAAGCAACCTGAGGAGGAGGTTGTTAGCCACTGAACAGCGGCCGAGAGATAACATGGCACCATAGATTGGTAGCTGTTGCCTGCCTGCGGCAGACAGTTCTGCACAGTGAGGTTCATTTTTTGTGTCACTCAAAGGTGATGCTCTGTAGGAACACAAAATAATGCCATTGTTGGAGCTGGATTCAGGGAGAAAAATCAAATGGGAGACTAACCTTATACCACTATTTAGGCTACAGTAAAATATTTTAGTGTGGGATAAAATAAATTAAGATAAATCAATGTAAAGTCAGTTATGTAAAAAATAAACGTTTTATTTCTTTGATAGAATGTCAACTTGTGAGTGCCATCTTATTTTTTTACTTACACCTTACCACTGAAATGAACTCATAACTCATTTCCAACTCATTTTTACCACTTAAATTGTTTTATTAAAATGTAAACTTTCAAAATATCTTCTGAAACTTTATGTAAAATAAAAAGCACAGCAAGCATTGAATTAACTCATTTCGTTTCAGCTGAGATGGATCAAGAAACATAAATTCAATGATGGTTTAATACACTGTAGCGCAAAGAAAAAAACTCTTTTCTAATACTTTTTTCTTTGTTGATTCAATTTTAAGTTTTGGTTGGTTTATCAATTGTTAATACTGTTGCCTGATTTACACTTGAACCACGGATCCTTCTGCTGTGGCTTTGCTTCCACAGTAATGGCCTTGTTTTGGCCGGTGATCATGAGCCCTGTCAAGTCCCTGGATTGGTAGCCTCGATCTAGCTTCTTTTGTTAGACCTTCACTTGTTCTGCAAGACAATTCTAGATGTTCATCTTTTCTGACATCTTGGACTGTAATATTTCATAATGTTTTTATTAAAACATGCCTCAGTTTCATTAATGTGTGTTCCACAAAAGTTTGAGGCTCTCCTGTCTATCTGACTCCTGATTTGTAACAACTGTAGGTGAACTTTGACTAATTTGAGAAGAACCACAAGAGGGTCTGTTACCTGTGGTTATCCAAGCACCAGCAACCCGTTTTTGCACCTTAACTAGAAAAATAGACTCACACTAATTAAAGCTTGCGAGGGTTAAAGTAAGAGCTAAAGTAGGATAAATTAAGCGAAGGAGAAAAACACAGTAGCGAGGTAGCAATATGGTACTTGCAAAGTCCAACTAAATGGTCTGTGCCTGTGGCCAAAGATGAAATTCATGATTTCTTTACTGTAAAAGTAACTGAACCGAAAGAGATTTCAAAACTTCCTAACAATGGATGCTTTTATATAAAAAAAAATGTTCCGAAAGATGCTTAATAGATTAAAACCCACAAATCTCTTGTAAGTGAACGACAACAAAACTTTTTTTTCTGAATCTCTGTACTGATTGAGCCAGGAGGTTTTATATGAAAGCCGAAGTGCTTCTTCACCTGAATTGTTACTTGAAGAGCTGGAGGATCTGAATTCATTCTTTCCTGCGAGGCTCACAGAACAGGTATTCTCATTTATTTCAGCATCCATACATCCAAGGCTCCAACCATCTGTAACATGAGGCAGCTACTTCAGAAGATGATAGTTTCTGTGTTTTCTTTTTTTTCCACCTCCTTCAAATTGTTGTAGACCTGGGAGGCTTTAGATAGATGGATTTCATTTTGCTTTGGTGCAAATCTTTCATCTGTGAAATTTTCTGTGCTAAAGAAGCAATTGGATGTGCTGAAGAAGCTGTCAGCAGTTAGCAGTGGTGATTAGACATCTCTATTATATTCTGCTGATTATTTTTAGATTATTGTGATTTTCAGATGGTTTTGAAAAATACTCAACTGTTCTGTTGAAGAGCACATTCATTCAAATTATTATCTTTTTGTTTGGTAATGAGCTGACTAAACTGAATCAGTATTAGCACAAGTCAGATTAAGTTTGATAGATACCCTTTAAAGTAGAATTACGTTTACCTTGTTTGTACAAACTGCAAATTTCAATTTCAGTAGGGATATTTAAAAATACATTTTTTTTAAAATCTTGAGTTTACCTGGTAAGTTAATTGAAAACAAGTTATCTGTCAGGTATGGGGATGTTTTGGATGTCTCTTGTCACCAGTAGAGGGCGTTCCTGGAGGCTGCTCTTCCTGGGGCCTGCTGAGCTGGCAGCTCCTGTTGCAGCAGGTGCTTCCAATCCCCTGATTGCTGCTGTGGAGGATAAGTGGATTGGCTCTCCAGTCATTCAGCGCCTGAGCATTACCAACACATAGTATTACCAAGCCCACCTGTGTTTCCTAGCATAAGACTGATGGCCTGTCCCCCTGTGCTTTTCTTCTATGAAGTCCCAAGTAATTATTTCTCGTGTTCGCCTAACCAGTTTTCTTCCTGTGACCTCTTCCCTCATGACAAATCAACAGCAAGATTCAGCCTGCAAGAACTCACCTTTCTCGTTGTCACATTTTGGAATGCATCCTCTTCTCTGACCTTCACAGGACATCTGGCTCTCAACCATGTATCCTCTCCACTCCAGCGTTAACACAGGAGCCTCCTCCCTCATCACCTCACTGGACAAACTCACCATCAACATGACAACAAAATCACTAACATAACCTCACTAGTCCTCTCTCAGTGTTCCCCGTCCCCCTCGTTGTTGTTCCTGATTCCCTCGTTGTTGTCCCTTCTTCCCTTGTTGTGGTTCTTTGATTCCTTTATTGCCAATCCAGCTCCTGACCCGAGATCACTTCTTGCACAATTGAATATTCTCTACAAATACCACTGTAAATGAATTCACTTACCTGATCTCCCTGAGTCCTTCTGAGTTGTTTACCTGCATGTGAGTTGGAGTTTTGATCAGATCATATTCTTTTTTATAAAAACGGCTATATACTTATATAAAAAAGGCAAAAGTGATAACATATCTTTATTGTAAACATGTATACAAAAAGTGTTTTAGAACAGGAGTAAGATATTACTGAAATAGGGCAATACACCAGAATTATCTAAACACTCTGTCAATTAGATGCTTATTATAAAGACAATGTGGTAAAAGACACTGTTGGATTTTATAGATACGGCTATGCAGCCCCAACCTGAAGGTAAAAGTCTAAAAAGTTTGTGTTCAGGATGTGTGGGGTTAGCAGAGATGTTAATATCCATTTTCCTGACCCCAGATCCATACTAGTTCTGGACAGTAAGTCTGCTGTCTGCAGACCTAATTGTTCATTACAGTCTGGTCCCATCTTGCCTTGTGGATGAAATCACACAATGATAGACAAACACAGCACAGACTGAATAATAGCTGTGAAGAAGCCAACCCACCACTCCTGTGATCTTGTCTTTCAACAAGAAGTTCAATCTCTGTCGGGCTTTTTTCAAAGAGTGTCTATATGTGTAAGCACGATCTAAGGTTCTACTACAGGGCGGCTCCTAGGAACCGGAAGTGACTCACAGTGGACAAAGTGTTATTGATGGCGGTAAGAAGAAGGAATGTGAGGGGTGTTCTCCAGGAGTTCAGCTTTATCTCCACAGTATTAAATGGGTTAAGCTCCAAGAGGTCCTGACCACGCCAGTCCACCTGCTGATCTAAATTCTGTCTGTATGCAGAATAATCGCTTTCCTGAATTGGACTAATAAAAGTGGTGTCATATATATGACCGGGGAAGTGAATACACCCCTGAGAGGAGGCCGTGATGATGGCATTTGAGAGGGTGAAGAAGCTCCCTGACCTTACCTTTTGTCGCTGGCGAGTCAGGAATCTTGTGATCCTCAGACAGGTAAATTAACAATAAAGGCACTCTGCAACCGTTATGTTATAGGAAAGAAAGAGGAACCCAATTATTATGATGCTTTGACAATATTTTAAACTCACTTCAGGTGAATGTTTCATCTTGTCTTACTTCCAATTTCCCACTGAGATGAGTGAAGAGAAGACAATTCTTTCAGGAAATAAAATGTTTAACAATTGAGTAAGTTTCTTATTTTTTTTAAATATAATTCATACTGGATCTCATCAGGGATATAAACCTATAACGTTTAAAATCATAAACATACACATTTATATATGTGCTCAGCAAGAAAACCCATCAATGTTGACATGGCAACAGTATATTTGAGTCATCAGCTGCAATAGCAGCTGTCTGACTGACATCTTGGTTAGTAATTTATAAGCGGTCCTGAAACAGATGTGTGCCAGCTGCTGCCTCAGGTTTGCTCCACAAGCTCCTCTGGCAGATTGCCACAGGCAGTGGGATACTTAAATATTCATCAAACAACTGCTCTTAGATTTGAAGCCTGGATGTCAGTTAACTTACAGATGATGAAGATGGTACAATACAGCAAACAACAGTACTTTTAGCTCAAAAGCCACTGGAAAGCTATATTAGTCAAAATATGTCCAGTTTGGTTTATTTATTTAAAAAAAATAGAGCCTTTAGCCACACACACACACACACACACACACACACACACACACACACACACACACACACACACACACACACACACACACACACACACACACACACACACACACACACACACACACACACACACACACACA